>MRSW03000356.1:0-22633 GCA_001923025.3 Taenia multiceps | reverse complement strand
CACTCACTGTCTACTGTCAGCTGTCACCTGTCAAGCTGACAGGTTGTCAAGCCTTGTACGCCTCACTGACTGACTTGGACGTGACAACAATGCACCACATGTCAGAGTGTCACTCACTGTCTACCTGTCAAGCTGTCACCTGTCAAGCTGACAGGTTGTCAAGCTTGTCACGCCTCACTGACTGACTTGACAGGTGACAACAATGCACCACATGTCAGAGTGTCACTCACTTGTCTACCTGTCAAGCTGTCACCTGTCAAGCTGACAGGTTGTCAAGCCTTGTCACGCCTCACTGACTGACTTGACAGGTGACAACAATGCACCACATGTCAGAGTGTCACTCACTTGTCTACCTGTCAAGCTGTCACCTGTCAAGCTGACAGGTTGTCAAGCCTTGTCACGCCTCACTGACTGACTTGACAGGTGACAACAATGCACCACATGTCAGAGTGTCACTCACTTGTCTACCTGTCAAGCTGTCACCTGTCAAGCTGACAGGTTGTCAAGCCTTGTCACGCCTCACTGACTGACTTGACAGGTGACAACAATGCACCACATGTCAGAGTGTCACTCACTTGTCTACCTGTCAAGCTGTCACCTGTCAAGCTGACAGGTTGTCAAGCCTTGTCACGCCTCACTGACTGACTTGACAGGTGACAACAATGCACCACATGTCAGAGTGTCACTCACTTGTCTACCTGTCAAGCTGTCACCTGTCAAGCTGACAGGTTGTCAAGCCTTGTCACGCCTCACTGACTGACTTGACAGGTGACAACAATGCACCACATGTCAGAGTGTCACTCACTTGTCTACCTGTCAAGCTGTCACCTGTCAAGCTGAGGGTTGTCAAGCCTTGTCACGCCTCACTGACTGACTTGACAGGTGACAACAATGCACCACATGTCAGAGTGTCACTCACTTGTCTACCTGTCAAGCTGTCACCTGTCAAGCTGACAGGTTGTCAAGCCTTGTCACGCCTCACTGACTGACTTGACAGGTGACAACAATGCACCACATGTCAGAGTGTCACTCACTTGTCTACCTGTCAAGCTGTCACCTGTCAAGCTGACAGGTTGTCAAGCCTTGTCACGCCTCACTGACTGACTTGACAGGTGACAACAATGCACCACATGTCAGAGTGTCACTCACTTGTCTACCTGTCAAGCTGTCACCTGTCAAGCTGACAGGTTGTCAAGCCTTGTCACGCCTCACTGACTGACTTGACAGGTGACAACAATGCACCACATGTCAGAGTGTCACTCACTTGTCTACCTGTCAAGCTGTCACCTGTCAAGCTGACAGGTTGTCAAGCCTTGTCACGCCTCACTGACTGACTTGACAGGTGACAACAATGCACCACATGTCAGAGTGTCACTCACTTGTCTACCTGTCAAGCTGTCACCTGTCAAGCTGACAGGTTGTCAAGCCTTGTCACGCCTCACTGACTGACTAGACAGGTGACAACAATGCACCACATGTCAGAGTGTCACTCACTTGTCTACCTGTCAAGCTGTCACCTGTCAAGCTGACAGGTTGTCAAGCCTTGTCACGCCTCACTGACTGACTTGACAGGTGACAACAATGCACCACATGTCAGAGTGTCACTCACTTGTCTACCTGTCAAGCTGTCACCTGTCAAGCTGACAGGTTGTCAAGCCTTGTCACGCCTCACTGACTGACTTGACAGGTGACAACAATGCACCACATGTCAGAGTGTCACTCACTTGTTTACCTGTCAAGCTGTCACCTGTCAAGCTGACAGGTTGTCAAGCCTTGTCACGCCTCACTGACTGACTTGACAGGTGACAACAATGCACCACATGTCAGAGTGTCACTCACTTGTCTACCTGTCAAGCTGTCACCTGTCAAGCTGACAGGTTGTCAAGCCTTGTCACGCCTCACTGACTGACTTGACAGGTGACAACAATGCACCACATGTCAGAGTGTCACTCACTTGTCTACCTGTCAAGCTGTCACCTGTCAAGCTGACAGGTTGTCAAGCCTTGTCACGCCTCACTGACTGACTTGACAGGTGACAACAATGCACCACATGTCAGAGTGTCACTCACTTGTCTACCTGTCAAGCTGTCACCTGTCAAGCTGACAGGTTGTCAAGCCTTGTCACGCCTCACTGACTGACTTGACAGGTGACAACAATGCACCACATGTCAGAGTGTCACTCACTTGTCTACCTGTCAAGCTGTCACCTGTCAAGCTGACAGGTTGTCAAGCCTTGTCACGCCTCACTGACTGACTTGACAGGTGACAACAATGCACCACATGTCAGAGTGTCACTCACTTGTCTACCTGTCAAGCTGTCACCTGTCAAGCTGACAGGTTGTCAAGCCTTGTCACGCCTCACTGACTGACTTGACAGGTGACAACAATGCACCACATGTCAGAGTGTCACTCACTTGTCTACCTGTCAAGCTGTCACCTGTCAAGCTGACAGGTTGTCAAGCCTTGTCACGCCTCACTGACTGACTTGACAGGTGACAACAATGCACCACATGTCAGAGTGTCACTCACTTGTCTACCTGTCAAGCTGTCACCTGTCAAGCTGACAGGTTGTCAAGCCTTGTCACGCCTCACTGACTGACTTGACAGGTGACAACAATGCACCACATGTCAGAGTGTCACTCACTTGTCTACCTGTCAAGCTGTCACCTGTCAAGCTGACAGGTTGTCAAGCCTTGTCACGCCTCATGACTGACTTGACAGGTGACAACAATGCACCACATGTCAGAGTGTCACTCACTTGTCTACCTGTCAAGCTGTCACCTGTCAAGCTGACAGGTTGTCAAGCCTTGTCACGCCTCACTGACTGACTTGACAGGTGACAACAATGCACCACATGTCAGAGTGTCACTCACTTGTCTACCTGTCAAGCTGTCACCTGTCAAGCTGACAGGTTGTCAAGCCTTGTCACGCCTCACTGACTGACTTGACAGGTGCAACAATGCACCACATGTCAGAGTGTCACTCACTTGTCTACCTGTCAAGCTGTCACCTGTCAAGCTGACAGGTTGTCAAGCCTTGTCACGCCTCACTGACTGACTTGACAGGTGACAACAATGCACCACATGTCAGAGTGTCACTCACTTGTCTACCTGTCAAGCTGTCACCTGTCAAGCTGACAGGTTGTCAAGCCTTGTCACGCCTCACTGACTGACTTGACAGGTGACAACAATGCACCACATGTCAGAGTGTCACTCACTTGTCTACCTGTCAAGCTGTCACCTGTCAAGCTGACAGGTTGTCAAGCCTTGTCACGCCTCACTGACTGACATGACAGGTGACAACAATGCACCACATGTCAGAGTGTCACTCACTTGTCTACCTGTCAAGCTGTCACCTGTCAAGCTGACAGGTTGTCAAGCCTTGTCACGCCTCACTGACTGACTTGACAGGTGACAACAATGCACCACATGTCAGAGTGTCACTCACTTGTCTACCTGTCAAGCTGTCACCTGTCAAGCTGACAGGTTGTCAAGCCTTGTCACGCCTCACTGACTGACTTGACAGGTGACAACAATGCACCACATGTCAGAGTGTCACTCACTTGTCTACCTGTCAAGCTGTCACCTGTCAAGCTGACAGGTTGTCAAGCCTTGTCACGCCTCACTGACTGACTTGACAGGTGACAACAATGCACCACATGTCAGAGTGTCACTCACTTGTCTACCTGTCAAGCTGTCACCTGTCAAGCTGACAGGTTGTCAAGCCTTGTCACGCCTCACTGACTGACTTGACAGGTGACAACAATGCACCACATGTCAGAGTGTCACTCACTTGTCTACCTGTCAAGCTGTCACCTGTCAAGCTGACAGGTTGTCAAGCCTTGTCACGCCTCACTGACTGACTTGACAGGTGACAACAATGCACCACATGTCAGAGTGTCACTCACTTGTCTACCTGTCAAGCTGTCACCTGTCAAGCTGACAGGTTGTCAAGCCTTGTCACGCCTCACTGACTGACTTGACAGGTGACAACAATGCACCACATGTCAGAGTGTCACTCACTTGTCTACCTGTCAAGCTGTCACCTGTCAAGCTGACAGGTTGTCAAGCCTTGTCACGCCTCACTGACTGACTTGACAGTGACAACAATGCACCACATGTCAGAGTGTCACTCACTTGTCTACCTGTCAAGCTGTCACCTGTCAAGCTGACAGGTTGTCAAGCCTTGTCACGCCTCACTGACTGACTTGACAGGTGACAACAATGCACCACATGTCAGAGTGTCACTCACTTGTCTACCTGTCAAGCTGTCACCTGTCAAGCTGACAGGTTGTCAAGCCTTGTCACGCCTCACTGACTGACTTGACAGGTGACAACAATGCACCACATGTCAGAGTGTCACTCACTTGTCTACCTGTCAAGCTGTCACCTGTCAAGCTGACAGGTTGTCAAGCCTTGTCACGCCTCACTGACTGACTTGACAGGTGACAACAATGCACCACATGTCAGAGTGTCACTCACTTGTCTACCTGTCAAGCTGTCACCTGTCAAGCTGACAGGTTGTCAAGCCTTGTCACGCCTCACTGACTGACTTGACAGGTGACAACAATGCACCACATGTCAGAGTGTCACTCACTTGTCTACCTGTCAAGCTGTCACCTGTCAAGCTGACAGGTTGTCAAGCCTTGTCACGCCTCACTGATGACTTGACAGGTGACAACAATGCACCACATGTCAGAGTGTCACTCACTTGTCTACCTGTCAAGCTGTCACCTGTCAAGCTGACAGGTTGTCAAGCCTTGTCACGCCTCACTGACTGACTTGACAGGTGACAACAATGCACCACATGTCAGAGTGTCACTCACTTGTCTACCTGTCAAGCTGTCACCTGTCAAGCTGACAGGTTGTCAAGCCTTGTCACGCCTCACTGACTGACTTGACAGGTGACAACAATGCACCACATGTCAGAGTGTCACTCACTTGTCTACCTGTCAAGCTGTCACCTGTCAAGCTGACAGGTTGTCAAGCCTTGTCACGCCTCACTGACTGACTTGACAGGTGACAACAATGCACCACATGTCAGAGTGTCACTCACTTGTCTACCTGTCAAGCTGTCACCTGTCAAGCTGACAGGTTGTCAAGCCTTGTCACGCCTCACTGACTGACTTGACAGGTGACAACAATGCACCACATGTCAGAGTGTCACTCACTTGTCTACCTGTCAAGCTGTCACCTGTCAAGCTGACAGGTTGTCAAGCCTTGTCACGCCTCACTGACTGACTTGACAGGTGACAACAATGCACCACATGTCAGAGTGTCACTCACTTGTCTACCTGTCAAGCTGTCACCTGTCAAGCTGACAGGTTGTCAAGCCTTGTCACGCCTCACTGACTGACTTGACAGGTGACAACAATGCACCACATGTCAGAGTGTCACTCACTTGTCTACCTGTCAAGCTGTCACCTGTCAAGCTGACAGGTTGTCAAGCCTTGTCACGCCTCACTGACTGACTTGACAGGTGACAACAATGCACCACATGTCAGAGTGTCACTCACTTGTCTACCTGTCAAGCTGTCACCTGTCAAGCTGACAGGTTGTCAAGCCTTGTCACGCCTCACTGACTGACTTGACAGGTGACAACAATGCACCACATGTCAGAGTGTCACTCACTTGTCTACCTGTCAAGCTGTCACCTGTCAAGCTGACAGGTTGTCAAGCCTTGTCACGCCTCACTGACTGACTTGACAGGTGACAACAATGCACCACATGTCAGAGTGTCACTCACTTGTCTACCTGTCAAGCTGTCACCTGTCAAGCTGACAGGTTGTCAAGCCTTGTCACGCCTCACTGACTGACTTGACAGGTGACAACAATGCACCACATGTCAGAGTGTCACTCACTTGTCTACCTGTCAAGCTGTCACCTGTCAAGCTGACAGGTTGTCAAGCCTTGTCACGCCTCACTGACTGACTTGACAGGTGACAACAATGCACCACATGTCAGAGTGTCACTCACTTGTCTACCTGTCAAGCTGTCACCTGTCAAGCTGACAGGTTGTCAAGCCTTGTCACGCCTCACTGACTGACTTGACAGGTGACAACAATGCACCACATGTCAGAGTGTCACTCACTTGTCTACCTGTCAAGCTGTCACCTGTCAAGCTGACAGGTTGTCAAGCCTTGTCACGCCTCACTGACTGACTTGACAGGTGACAACAATGCACCACATGTCAGAGTGTCACTCACTTGTCTACCTGTCAAGCTGTCACCTGTCAAGCTGACAGGTTGTCAAGCCTTGTCACGCCTCACTGACTGACTTGACAGGTGACAACAATGCACCACATGTCAGAGTGTCACTCACTTGTCTACCTGTCAAGCTGTCACCTGTCAAGCTGACAGGTTGTCAAGCCTTGTCACGCCTCACTGACTGACTTGACAGGTGACAACAATGCACCACATGTCAGAGTGTCACTCACTTGTCTACCTGTCAAGCTGTCACCTGTCAAGCTGACAGGTTGTCAAGCCTTGTCACGCCTCACTGACTGACTTGACAGGTGACAACAATGCACCACATGTCAGAGTGTCACTCACTTGTCTACCTGTCAAGCTGTCACCTGTCAAGCTGACAGGTTGTCAAGCCTTGTCACGCCTCACTGACTGACTTGACAGGTGACAACAATGCACCACATGTCAGAGTGTCACTCACTTGTCTACCTGTCAAGCTGTCACCTGTCAAGCTGACAGGTTGTCAAGCCTTGTCACGCCTCACTGACTGACTTGACAGGTGACAACAATGCACCACATGTCAGAGTGTCACTCACTTGTCTACCTGTCAAGCTGTCACCTGTCAAGCTGACAGGTTGTCAAGCCTTGTCACGCCTCACTGACTGACTTGACAGGTGACAACAATGCACCACATGTCAGAGTGTCACTCACTTGTCTACCTGTCAAGCTGTCACCTGTCAAGCTGACAGGTTGTCAAGCCTTGTCACGCCTCACTGACTGACTTGACAGGTGACAACAATGCACCACATGTCAGAGTGTCACTCACTTGTCTACCTGTCAAGCTGTCACCTGTCAAGCTGACAGGTTGTCAAGCCTTGTCACGCCTCACTGACTGACTTGACAGGTGACAACAATGCACCACATGTCAGAGTGTCACTCACTTGTCTACCTGTCAAGCTGTCACCTGTCAAGCTGACAGGTTGTCAAGCCTTGTCACGCCTCACTGACTGACTTGACAGGTGACAACAATGCACCACATGTCAGAGTGTCACTCACTTGTCTACCTGTCAAGCTGTCACCTGTCAAGCTGACAGGTTGTCAAGCCTTGTCACGCCTCACTGACTGACTTGACAGGTGACAACAATGCACCACATGTCAGAGTGTCACTCACTTGTCTACCTGTCAAGCTGTCACCTGTCAAGCTGACAGGTTGTCAAGCCTTGTCACGCCTCACTGACTGACTTGACAGGTGACAACAATGCACCACATGTCAGAGTGTCACTCACTTGTCTACCTGTCAAGCTGTCACCTGTCAAGCTGACAGGTTGTCAAGCCTTGTCACGCCTCACTGACTGACTTGACAGGTGACAACAATGCACCACATGTCAGAGTGTCACTCACTTGTCTACCTGTCAAGCTGTCACCTGTCAAGCTGACAGGTTGTCAAGCCTTGTCACGCCTCACTGACTGACTTGACAGGTGACAACAATGCACCACATGTCAGAGTGTCACTCACTTGTCTACCTGTCAAGCTGTCACCTGTCAAGCTGACAGGTTGTCAAGCCTTGTCACGCCTCACTGACTGACTTGACAGGTGACAACAATGCACCACATGTCAGAGTGTCACTCACTTGTCTACCTGTCAAGCTGTCACCTGTCAAGCTGACAGGTTGTCAAGCCTTGTCACGCCTCACTGACTGACTTGACAGGTGACAACAATGCACCACATGTCAGAGTGTCACTCACTTGTCTACCTGTCAAGCTGTCACCTGTCAAGCTGACAGGTTGTCAAGCCTTGTCACGCCTCACTGACTGACTTGACAGGTGACAACAATGCACCACATGTCAGAGTGTCACTCACTTGTCTACCTGTCAAGCTGTCACCTGTCAAGCTGACAGGTTGTCAAGCCTTGTCACGCCTCACTGACTGACTTGACAGGTGACAACAATGCACCACATGTCAGAGTGTCACTCACTTGTCTACCTGTCAAGCTGTCACCTGTCAAGCTGACAGGTTGTCAAGCCTTGTCACGCCTCACTGACTGACTTGACAGGTGACAACAATGCACCACATGTCAGAGTGTCACTCACTTGTCTACCTGTCAAGCTGTCACCTGTCAAGCTGACAGGTTGTCAAGCCTTGTCACGCCTCACTGACTGACTTGACAGGTGACAACAATGCACCACATGTCAGAGTGTCACTCACTTGTCTACCTGTCAAGCTGTCACCTGTCAAGCTGACAGGTTGTCAAGCCTTGTCACGCCTCACTGACTGACTTGACAGGTGACAACAATGCACCACATGTCAGAGTGTCACTCACTTGTCTACCTGTCAAGCTGTCACCTGTCAAGCTGACAGGTTGTCAAGCCTTGTCACGCCTCACTGACTGACTTGACAGGTGACAACAATGCACCACATGTCAGAGTGTCACTCACTTGTCTACCTGTCAAGCTGTCACCTGTCAAGCTGACAGGTTGTCAAGCCTTGTCACGCCTCACTGACTGACTTGACAGGTGACAACAATGCACCACATGTCAGAGTGTCACTCACTTGTCTACCTGTCAAGCTGTCACCTGTCAAGCTGACAGGTTGTCAAGCCTTGTCACGCCTCACTGACTGACTTGACAGGTGACAACAATGCACCACATGTCAGAGTGTCACTCACTTGTCTACCTGTCAAGCTGTCACCTGTCAAGCTGACAGGTTGTCAAGCCTTGTCACGCCTCACTGACTGACTTGACAGGTGACAACAATGCACCACATGTCAGAGTGTCACTCACTTGTCTACCTGTCAAGCTGTCACCTGTCAAGCTGACAGGTTGTCAAGCCTTGTCACGCCTCACTGACTGACTTGACAGGTGACAACAATGCACCACATGTCAGAGTGTCACTCACTTGTCTACCTGTCAAGCTGTCACCTGTCAAGCTGACAGGTTGTCAAGCCTTGTCACGCCTCACTGACTGACTTGACAGGTGACAACAATGCACCACATGTCAGAGTGTCACTCACTTGTCTACCTGTCAAGCTGTCACCTGTCAAGCTGACAGGTTGTCAAGCCTTGTCACGCCTCACTGACTGACTTGACAGGTGACAACAATGCACCACATGTCAGAGTGTCACTCACTTGTCTACCTGTCAAGCTGTCACCTGTCAAGCTGACAGGTTGTCAAGCCTTGTCACGCCTCACTGACTGACTTGACAGGTGACAACAATGCACCACATGTCAGAGTGTCACTCACTTGTCTACCTGTCAAGCTGTCACCTGTCAAGCTGACAGGTTGTCAAGCCTTGTCACGCCTCACTGACTGACTTGACAGGTGACAACAATGCACCACATGTCAGAGTGTCACTCACTTGTCTACCTGTCAAGCTGTCACCTGTCAAGCTGACAGGTTGTCAAGCCTTGTCACGCCTCACTGACTGACTTGACAGGTGACAACAATGCACCACATGTCAGAGTGTCACTCACTTGTCTACCTGTCAAGCTGTCACCTGTCAAGCTGACAGGTTGTCAAGCCTTGTCACGCCTCACTGACTGACTTGACAGGTGACAACAATGCACCACATGTCAGAGTGTCACTCACTTGTCTACCTGTCAAGCTGTCACCTGTCAAGCTGACAGGTTGTCAAGCCTTGTCACGCCTCACTGACTGACTTGACAGGTGACAACAATGCACCACATGTCAGAGTGTCACTCACTTGTCTACCTGTCAAGCTGTCACCTGTCAAGCTGACAGGTTGTCAAGCCTTGTCACGCCTCACTGACTGACTTGACAGGTGACAACAATGCACCACATGTCAGAGTGTCACTCACTTGTCTACCTGTCAAGCTGTCACCTGTCAAGCTGACAGGTTGTCAAGCCTTGTCACGCCTCACTGACTGACTTGACAGGTGACAACAATGCACCACATGTCAGAGTGTCACTCACTTGTCTACCTGTCAAGCTGTCACCTGTCAAGCTGACAGGTTGTCAAGCCTTGTCACGCCTCACTGACTGACTTGACAGGTGACAACAATGCACCACATGTCAGAGTGTCACTCACTTGTCTACCTGTCAAGCTGTCACCTGTCAAGCTGACAGGTTGTCAAGCCTTGTCACGCCTCACTGACTGACTTGACAGGTGACAACAATGCACCACATGTCAGAGTGTCACTCACTTGTCTACCTGTCAAGCTGTCACCTGTCAAGCTGACAGGTTGTCAAGCCTTGTCACGCCTCACTGACTGACTTGACAGGTGACAACAATGCACCACATGTCAGAGTGTCACTCACTTGTCTACCTGTCAAGCTGTCACCTGTCAAGCTGACAGGTTGTCAAGCCTTGTCACGCCTCACTGACTGACTTGACAGGTGACAACAATGCACCACATGTCAGAGTGTCACTCACTTGTCTACCTGTCAAGCTGTCACCTGTCAAGCTGACAGGTTGTCAAGCCTTGTCACGCCTCACTGACTGACTTGACAGGTGACAACAATGCACCACATGTCAGAGTGTCACTCACTTGTCTACCTGTCAAGCTGTCACCTGTCAAGCTGACAGGTTGTCAAGCCTTGTCACGCCTCACTGACTGACTTGACAGGTGACAACAATGCACCACATGTCAGAGTGTCACTCACTTGTCTACCTGTCAAGCTGTCACCTGTCAAGCTGACAGGTTGTCAAGCCTTGTCACGCCTCACTGACTGACTTGACAGGTGACAACAATGCACCACATGTCAGAGTGTCACTCACTTGTCTACCTGTCAAGCTGTCACCTGTCAAGCTGACAGGTTGTCAAGCCTTGTCACGCCTCACTGACTGACTTGACAGGTGACAACAATGCACCACATGTCAGAGTGTCACTCACTTGTCTACCTGTCAAGCTGTCACCTGTCAAGCTGACAGGTTGTCAAGCCTTGTCACGCCTCACTGACTGACTTGACAGGTGACAACAATGCACCACATGTCAGAGTGTCACTCACTTGTCTACCTGTCAAGCTGTCACCTGTCAAGCTGACAGGTTGTCAAGCCTTGTCACGCCTCACTGACTGACTTGACAGGTGACAACAATGCACCACATGTCAGAGTGTCACTCACTTGTCTACCTGTCAAGCTGTCACCTGTCAAGCTGACAGGTTGTCAAGCCTTGTCACGCCTCACTGACTGACTTGACAGGTGACAACAATGCACCACATGTCAGAGTGTCACTCACTTGTCTACCTGTCAAGCTGTCACCTGTCAAGCTGACAGGTTGTCAAGCCTTGTCACGCCTCACTGACTGACTTGACAGGTGACAACAATGCACCACATGTCAGAGTGTCACTCACTTGTCTACCTGTCAAGCTGTCACCTGTCAAGCTGACAGGTTGTCAAGCCTTGTCACGCCTCACTGACTGACTTGACAGGTGACAACAATGCACCACATGTCAGAGTGTCACTCACTTGTCTACCTGTCAAGCTGTCACCTGTCAAGCTGACAGGTTGTCAAGCCTTGTCACGCCTCACTGACTGACTTGACAGGTGACAACAATGCACCACATGTCAGAGTGTCACTCACTTGTCTACCTGTCAAGCTGTCACCTGTCAAGCTGACAGGTTGTCAAGCCTTGTCACGCCTCACTGACTGACTTGACAGGTGACAACAATGCACCACATGTCAGAGTGTCACTCACTTGTCTACCTGTCAAGCTGTCACCTGTCAAGCTGACAGGTTGTCAAGCCTTGTCACGCCTCACTGACTGACTTGACAGGTGACAACAATGCACCACATGTCAGAGTGTCACTCACTTGTCTACCTGTCAAGCTGTCACCTGTCAAGCTGACAGGTTGTCAAGCCTTGTCACGCCTCACTGACTGACTTGACAGGTGACAACAATGCACCACATGTCAGAGTGTCACTCACTTGTCTACCTGTCAAGCTGTCACCTGTCAAGCTGACAGGTTGTCAAGCCTTGTCACGCCTCACTGACTGACTTGACAGGTGACAACAATGCACCACATGTCAGAGTGTCACTCACTTGTCTACCTGTCAAGCTGTCACCTGTCAAGCTGACAGGTTGTCAAGCCTTGTCACGCCTCACTGACTGACTTGACAGGTGACAACAATGCACCACATGTCAGAGTGTCACTCACTTGTCTACCTGTCAAGCTGTCACCTGTCAAGCTGACAGGTTGTCAAGCCTTGTCACGCCTCACTGACTGACTTGACAGGTGACAACAATGCACCACATGTCAGAGTGTCACTCACTTGTCTACCTGTCAAGCTGTCACCTGTCAAGCTGACAGGTTGTCAAGCCTTGTCACGCCTCACTGACTGACTTGACAGGTGACAACAATGCACCACATGTCAGAGTGTCACTCACTTGTCTACCTGTCAAGCTGTCACCTGTCAAGCTGACAGGTTGTCAAGCCTTGTCACGCCTCACTGACTGACTTGACAGGTGACAACAATGCACCACATGTCAGAGTGTCACTCACTTGTCTACCTGTCAAGCTGTCACCTGTCAAGCTGACAGGTTGTCAAGCCTTGTCACGCCTCACTGACTGACTTGACAGGTGACAACAATGCACCACATGTCAGAGTGTCACTCACTTGTCTACCTGTCAAGCTGTCACCTGTCAAGCTGACAGGTTGTCAAGCCTTGTCACGCCTCACTGACTGACTTGACAGGTGACAACAATGCACCACATGTCAGAGTGTCACTCACTTGTCTACCTGTCAAGCTGTCACCTGTCAAGCTGACAGGTTGTCAAGCCTTGTCACGCCTCACTGACTGACTTGACAGGTGACAACAATGCACCACATGTCAGAGTGTCACTCACTTGTCTACCTGTCAAGCTGTCACCTGTCAAGCTGACAGGTTGTCAAGCCTTGTCACGCCTCACTGACTGACTTGACAGGTGACAACAATGCACCACATGTCAGAGTGTCACTCACTTGTCTACCTGTCAAGCTGTCACCTGTCAAGCTGACAGGTTGTCAAGCCTTGTCACGCCTCACTGACTGACTTGACAGGTGACAACAATGCACCACATGTCAGAGTGTCACTCACTTGTCTACCTGTCAAGCTGTCACCTGTCAAGCTGACAGGTTGTCAAGCCTTGTCACGCCTCACTGACTGACTTGACAGGTGACAACAATGCACCACATGTCAGAGTGTCACTCACTTGTCTACCTGTCAAGCTGTCACCTGTCAAGCTGACAGGTTGTCAAGCCTTGTCACGCCTCACTGACTGACTTGACAGGTGACAACAATGCACCACATGTCAGAGTGTCACTCACTTGTCTACCTGTCAAGCTGTCACCTGTCAAGCTGACAGGTTGTCAAGCCTTGTCACGCCTCACTGACTGACTTGACAGGTGACAACAATGCACCACATGTCAGAGTGTCACTCACTTGTCTACCTGTCAAGCTGTCACCTGTCAAGCTGACAGGTTGTCAAGCCTTGTCACGCCTCACTGACTGACTTGACAGGTGACAACAATGCACCACATGTCAGAGTGTCACTCACTTGTCTACCTGTCAAGCTGTCACCTGTCAAGCTGACAGGTTGTCAAGCCTTGTCACGCCTCACTGACTGACTTGACAGGTGACAACAATGCACCACATGTCAGAGTGTCACTCACTTGTCTACCTGTCAAGCTGTCACCTGTCAAGCTGACAGGTTGTCAAGCCTTGTCACGCCTCACTGACTGACTTGACAGGTGACAACAATGCACCACATGTCAGAGTGTCACTCACTTGTCTACCTGTCAAGCTGTCACCTGTCAAGCTGACAGGTTGTCAAGCCTTGTCACGCCTCACTGACTGACTTGACAGGTGACAACAATGCACCACATGTCAGAGTGTCACTCACTTGTCTACCTGTCAAGCTGTCACCTGTCAAGCTGACAGGTTGTCAAGCCTTGTCACGCCTCACTGACTGACTTGACAGGTGACAACAATGCACCACATGTCAGAGTGTCACTCACTTGTCTACCTGTCAAGCTGTCACCTGTCAAGCTGACAGGTTGTCAAGCCTTGTCACGCCTCACTGACTGACTTGACAGGTGACAACAATGCACCACATGTCAGAGTGTCACTCACTTGTCTACCTGTCAAGCTGTCACCTGTCAAGCTGACAGGTTGTCAAGCCTTGTCACGCCTCACTGACTGACTTGACAGGTGACAACAATGCACCACATGTCAGAGTGTCACTCACTTGTCTACCTGTCAAGCTGTCACCTGTCAAGCTGACAGGTTGTCAAGCCTTGTCACGCCTCACTGACTGACTTGACAGGTGACAACAATGCACCACATGTCAGAGTGTCACTCACTTGTCTACCTGTCAAGCTGTCACCTGTCAAGCTGACAGGTTGTCAAGCCTTGTCACGCCTCACTGACTGACTTGACAGGTGACAACAATGCACCACATGTCAGAGTGTCACTCACTTGTCTACCTGTCAAGCTGTCACCTGTCAAGCTGACAGGTTGTCAAGCCTTGTCACGCCTCACTGACTGACTTGACAGGTGACAACAATGCACCACATGTCAGAGTGTCACTCACTTGTCTACCTGTCAAGCTGTCACCTGTCAAGCTGACAGGTTGTCAAGCCTTGTCACGCCTCACTGACTGACTTGACAGGTGACAACAATGCACCACATGTCAGAGTGTCACTCACTTGTCTACCTGTCAAGCTGTCACCTGTCAAGCTGACAGGTTGTCAAGCCTTGTCACGCCTCACTGACTGACTTGACAGGTGACAACAATGCACCACATGTCAGAGTGTCACTCACTTGTCTACCTGTCAAGCTGTCACCTGTCAAGCTGACAGGTTGTCAAGCCTTGTCACGCCTCACTGACTGACTTGACAGGTGACAACAATGCACCACATGTCAGAGTGTCACTCACTTGTCTACCTGTCAAGCTGTCACCTGTCAAGCTGACAGGTTGTCAAGCCTTGTCACGCCTCACTGACTGACTTGACAGGTGACAACAATGCACCACATGTCAGAGTGTCACTCACTTGTCTACCTGTCAAGCTGTCACCTGTCAAGCTGACAGGTTGTCAAGCCTTGTCACGCCTCACTGACTGACTTGACAGGTGACAACAATGCACCACATGTCAGAGTGTCACTCACTTGTCTACCTGTCAAGCTGTCACCTGTCAAGCTGACAGGTTGTCAAGCCTTGTCACGCCTCACTGACTGACTTGACAGGTGACAACAATGCACCACATGTCAGAGTGTCACTCACTTGTCTACCTGTCAAGCTGTCACCTGTCAAGCTGACAGGTTGTCAAGCCTTGTCACGCCTCACTGACTGACTTGACAGGTGACAACAATGCACCACATGTCAGAGTGTCACTCACTTGTCTACCTGTCAAGCTGTCACCTGTCAAGCTGACAGGTTGTCAAGCCTTGTCACGCCTCACTGACTGACTTGACAGGTGACAACAATGCACCACATGTCAGAGTGTCACTCACTTGTCTACCTGTCAAGCTGTCACCTGTCAAGCTGACAGGTTGTCAAGCCTTGTCACGCCTCACTGACTGACTTGACAGGTGACAACAATGCACCACATGTCAGAGTGTCACTCACTTGTCTACCTGTCAAGCTGTCACCTGTCAAGCTGACAGGTTGTCAAGCCTTGTCACGCCTCACTGACTGACTTGACAGGTGACAACAATGCACCACATGTCAGAGTGTCACTCACTTGTCTACCTGTCAAGCTGTCACCTGTCAAGCTGACAGGTTGTCAAGCCTTGTCACGCCTCACTGACTGACTTGACAGGTGACAACAATGCACCACATGTCAGAGTGTCACTCACTTGTCTACCTGTCAAGCTGTCACCTGTCAAGCTGACAGGTTGTCAAGCCTTGTCACGCCTCACTGACTGACTTGACAGGTGACAACAATGCACCACATGTCAGAGTGTCACTCACTTGTCTACCTGTCAAGCTGTCACCTGTCAAGCTGACAGGTTGTCAAGCCTTGTCACGCCTCACTGACTGACTTGACAGGTGACAACAATGCACCACATGTCAGAGTGTCACTCACTTGTCTACCTGTCAAGCTGTCACCTGTCAAGCTGACAGGTTGTCAAGCCTTGTCACGCCTCACTGACTGACTTGACAGGTGACAACAATGCACCACATGTCAGAGTGTCACTCACTTGTCTACCTGTCAAGCTGTCACCTGTCAAGCTGACAGGTTGTCAAGCCTTGTCACGCCTCACTGACTGACTTGACAGGTGACAACAATGCACCACATGTCAGAGTGTCACTCACTTGTCTACCTGTCAAGCTGTCACCTGTCAAGCTGACAGGTTGTCAAGCCTTGTCACGCCTCACTGACTGACTTGACAGGTGACAACAATGCACCACATGTCAGAGTGTCACTCACTTGTCTACCTGTCAAGCTGTCACCTGTCAAGCTGACAGGTTGTCAAGCCTTGTCACGCCTCACTGACTGACTTGACAGGTGACAACAATGCACCACATGTCAGAGTGTCACTCACTTGTCTACCTGTCAAGCTGTCACCTGTCAAGCTGACAGGTTGTCAAGCCTTGTCACGCCTCACTGACTGACTTGACAGGTGACAACAATGCACCACATGTCAGAGTGTCACTCACTTGTCTACCTGTCAAGCTGTCACCTGTCAAGCTGACAGGTTGTCAAGCCTTGTCACGCCTCACTGACTGACTTGACAGGTGACAACAATGCACCACATGTCAGAGTGTCACTCACTTGTCTACCTGTCAAGCTGTCACCTGTCAAGCTGACAGGTTGTCAAGCCTTGTCACGCCTCACTGACTGACTTGACAGGTGACAACAATGCACCACATGTCAGAGTGTCACTCACTTGTCTACCTGTCAAGCTGTCACCTGTCAAGCTGACAGGTTGTCAAGCCTTGTCACGCCTCACTGACTGACTTGACAGGTGACAACAATGCACCACATGTCAGAGTGTCACTCACTTGTCTACCTGTCAAGCTGTCACCTGTCAAGCTGACAGGTTGTCAAGCCTTGTCACGCCTCACTGACTGACTTGACAGGTGACAACAATGCACCACATGTCAGAGTGTCACTCACTTGTCTACCTGTCAAGCTGTCACCTGTCAAGCTGACAGGTTGTCAAGCCTTGTCACGCCTCACTGACTGACTTGACAGGTGACAACAATGCACCACATGTCAGAGTGTCACTCACTTGTCTACCTGTCAAGCTGTCACCTGTCAAGCTGACAGGTTGTCAAGCCTTGTCACGCCTCACTGACTGACTTGACAGGTGACAACAATGCACCACATGTCAGAGTGTCACTCACTTGTCTACCTGTCAAGCTGTCACCTGTCAAGCTGACAGGTTGTCAAGCCTTGTCACGCCTCACTGACTGACTTGACAGGTGACAACAATGCACCACATGTCAGAGTGTCACTCACTTGTCTACCTGTCAAGCTGTCACCTGTCAAGCTGACAGGTTGTCAAGCCTTGTCACGCCTCACTGACTGACTTGACAGGTGACAACAATGCACCACATGTCAGAGTGTCACTCACTTGTCTACCTGTCAAGCTGTCACCTGTCAAGCTGACAGGTTGTCAAGCCTTGTCACGCCTCACTGACTGACTTGACAGGTGACAACAATGCACCACATGTCAGAGTGTCACTCACTTGTCTACCTGTCAAGCTGTCACCTGTCAAGCTGACAGGTTGTCAAGCCTTGTCACGCCTCACTGACTGACTTGACAGGTGACAACAATGCACCACATGTCAGAGTGTCACTCACTTGTCTACCTGTCAAGCTGTCACCTGTCAAGCTGACAGGTTGTCAAGCCTTGTCACGCCTCACTGACTGACTTGACAGGTGACAACAATGCACCACATGTCAGAGTGTCACTCACTTGTCTACCTGTCAAGCTGTCACCTGTCAAGCTGACAGGTTGTCAAGCCTTGTCACGCCTCACTGACTGACTTGACAGGTGACAACAATGCACCACATGTCAGAGTGTCACTCACTTGTCTACCTGTCAAGCTGTCACCTGTCAAGCTGACAGGTTGTCAAGCCTTGTCACGCCTCACTGACTGACTTGACAGGTGACAACAATGCACCACATGTCAGAGTGTCACTCACTTGTCTACCTGTCAAGCTGTCACCTGTCAAGCTGACAGGTTGTCAAGCCTTGTCACGCCTCACTGACTGACTTGACAGGTGACAACAATGCACCACATGTCAGAGTGTCACTCACTTGTCTACCTGTCAAGCTGTCACCTGTCAAGCTGACAGGTTGTCAAGCCTTGTCACGCCTCACTGACTGACTTGACAGGTGACAACAATGCACCACATGTCAGAGTGTCACTCACTTGTCTACCTGTCAAGCTGTCACCTGTCAAGCTGACAGGTTGTCAAGCCTTGTCACGCCTCACTGACTGACTTGACAGGTGACAACAATGCACCACATGTCAGAGTGTCACTCACTTGTCTACCTGTCAAGCTGTCACCTGTCAAGCTGACAGGTTGTCAAGCCTTGTCACGCCTCACTGACTGACTTGACAGGTGACAACAATGCACCACATGTCAGAGTGTCACTCACTTGTCTACCTGTCAAGCTGTCACCTGTCAAGCTGACAGGTTGTCAAGCCTTGTCACGCCTCACTGACTGACTTGACAGGTGACAACAATGCACCACATGTCAGAGTGTCACTCACTTGTCTACCTGTCAAGCTGTCACCTGTCAAGCTGACAGGTTGTCAAGCCTTGTCACGCCTCACTGACTGACTTGACAGGTGACAACAATGCACCACATGTCAGAGTGTCACTCACTTGTCTACCTGTCAAGCTGTCACCTGTCAAGCTGACAGGTTGTCAAGCCTTGTCACGCCTCACTGACTGACTTGACAGGTGACAACAATGCACCACATGTCAGAGTGTCACTCACTTGTCTACCTGTCAAGCTGTCACCTGTCAAGCTGACAGGTTGTCAAGCCTTGTCACGCCTCACTGACTGACTTGACAGGTGACAACAATGCACCACATGTCAGAGTGTCACTCACTTGTCTACCTGTCAAGCTGTCACCTGTCAAGCTGACAGGTTGTCAAGCCTTGTCACGCCTCACTGACTGACTTGACAGGTGACAACAATGCACCACATGTCAGAGTGTCACTCACTTGTCTACCTGTCAAGCTGTCACCTGTCAAGCTGACAGGTTGTCAAGCCTTGTCACGCCTCACTGACTGACTTGACAGGTGACAACAATGCACCACATGTCAGAGTGTCACTCACTTGTCTACCTGTCAAGCTGTCACCTGTCAAGCTGACAGGTTGTCAAGCCTTGTCACGCCTCACTGACTGACTTGACAGGTGACAACAATGCACCACATGTCAGAGTGTCACTCACTTGTCTACCTGTCAAGCTGTCACCTGTCAAGCTGACAGGTTGTCAAGCCTTGTCACGCCTCACTGACTGACTTGACAGGTGACAACAATGCACCACATGTCAGAGTGTCACTCACTTGTCTACCTGTCAAGCTGTCACCTGTCAAGCTGACAGGTTGTCAAGCCTTGTCACGCCTCACTGACTGACTTGACAGGTGACAACAATGCACCACATGTCAGAGTGTCACTCACTTGTCTACCTGTCAAGCTGTCACCTGTCAAGCTGACAGGTTGTCAAGCCTTGTCACGCCTCACTGACTGACTTGACAGGTGACAACAATGCACCACATGTCAGAGTGTCACTCACTTGTCTACCTGTCAAGCTGTCACCTGTCAAGCTGACAGGTTGTCAAGCCTTGTCACGCCTCACTGACTGACTTGACAGGTGACAACAATGCACCACATGTCAGAGTGTCACTCACTTGTCTACCTGTCAAGCTGTCACCTGTCAAGCTGACAGGTTGTCAAGCCTTGTCACGCCTCACTGACTGACTTGACAGGTGACAACAATGCACCACATGTCAGAGTGTCACTCACTTGTCTACCTGTCAAGCTGTCACCTGTCAAGCTGACAGGTTGTCAAGCCTTGTCACGCCTCACTGACTGACTTGACAGGTGACAACAATGCACCACATGTCAGAGTGTCACTCACTTGTCTACCTGTCAAGCTGTCACCTGTCAAGCTGACAGGTTGTCAAGCCTTGTCACGCCTCACTGACTGACTTGACAGGTGACAACAATGCACCACATGTCAGAGTGTCACTCACTTGTCTACCTGTCAAGCTGTCACCTGTCAAGCTGACAGGTTGTCAAGCCTTGTCACGCCTCACTGACTGACTTGACAGGTGACAACAATGCACCACATGTCAGAGTGTCACTCACTTGTCTACCTGTCAAGCTGTCACCTGTCAAGCTGACAGGTTGTCAAGCCTTGTCACGCCTCACTGACTGACTTGACAGGTGACAACAATGCACCACATGTCAGAGTGTCACTCACTTGTCTACCTGTCAAGCTGTCACCTGTCAAGCTGACAGGTTGTCAAGCCTTGTCACGCCTCACTGACTGACTTGACAGGTGACAACAATGCACCACATGTCAGAGTGTCACTCACTTGTCTACCTGTCAAGCTGTCACCTGTCAAGCTGACAGGTTGTCAAGCCTTGTCACGCCTCACTGACTGACTTGACAGGTGACAACAATGCACCACATGTCAGAGTGTCACTCACTTGTCTACCTGTCAAGCTGTCACCTGTCAAGCTGACAGGTTGTCAAGCCTTGTCACGCCTCACTGACTGACTTGACAGGTGACAACAATGCACCACATGTCAGAGTGTCACTCACTTGTCTACCTGTCAAGCTGTCACCTGTCAAGCTGACAGGTTGTCAAGCCTTGTCACGCCTCACTGACTGACTTGACAGGTGACAACAATGCACCACATGTCAGAGTGTCACTCACTTGTCTACCTGTCAAGCTGTCACCTGTCAAGCTGACAGGTTGTCAAGCCTTGTCACGCCTCACTGACTGACTTGACAGGTGACAACAATGCACCACATGTCAGAGTGTCACTCACTTGTCTACCTGTCAAGCTGTCACCTGTCAAGCTGACAGGTTGTCAAGCCTTGTCACGCCTCACTGACTGACTTGACAGGTGACAACAATGCACCACATGTCAGAGTGTCACTCACTTGTCTACCTGTCAAGCTGTCACCTGTCAAGCTGACAGGTTGTCAAGCCTTGTCACGCCTCACTGACTGACTTGACAGGTGACAACAATGCACCACATGTCAGAGTGTCACTCACTTGTCTACCTGTCAAGCTGTCACCTGTCAAGCTGACAGGTTGTCAAGCCTTGTCACGCCTCACTGACTGACTTGACAGGTGACAACAATGCACCACATGTCAGAGTGTCACTCACTTGTCTACCTGTCAAGCTGTCACCTGTCAAGCTGACAGGTTGTCAAGCCTTGTCACGCCTCACTGACTGACTTGACAGGTGACAACAATGCACCACATGTCAGAGTGTCACTCACTTGTCTACCTGTCAAGCTGTCACCTGTCAAGCTGACAGGTTGTCAAGCCTTGTCACGCCTCACTGACTGACTTGACAGGTGACAACAATGCACCACATGTCAGAGTGTCACTCACTTGTCTACCTGTCAAGCTGTCACCTGTCAAGCTGACAGGTTGTCAAGCCTTGTCACGCCTCACTGACTGACTTGACAGGTGACAACAATGCACCACATGTCAGAGTGTCACTCACTTGTCTACCTGTCAAGCTGTCACCTGTCAAGCTGACAGGTTGTCAAGCCTTGTCACGCCTCACTGACTGACTTGACAGGTGACAACAATGCACCACATGTCAGAGTGTCACTCACTTGTCTACCTGTCAAGCTGTCACCTGTCAAGCTGACAGGTTGTCAAGCCTTGTCACGCCTCACTGACTGACTTGACAGGTGACAACAATGCACCACATGTCAGAGTGTCACTCACTTGTCTACCTGTCAAGCTGTCACCTGTCAAGCTGACAGGTTGTCAAGCCTTGTCACGCCTCACTGACTGACTTGACAGGTGACAACAATGCACCACATGTCAGAGTGTCACTCACTTGTCTACCTGTCAAGCTGTCACCTGTCAAGCTGACAGGTTGTCAAGCCTTGTCACGCCTCACTGACTGACTTGACAGGTGACAACAATGCACCACATGTCAGAGTGTCACTCACTTGTCTACCTGTCAAGCTGTCACCTGTCAAGCTGACAGGTTGTCAAGCCTTGTCACGCCTCACTGACTGACTTGACAGTGACAACAATGCACCACATGTCAGAGTGTCACTCACTTGTCTACCTGTCAAGCTGTCACCTGTCAAGCTGACAGGTTGTCAAGCCTTGTCACGCCTCACTGACTGACTTGACAGGTGACAACAATGCACCACATGTCAGAGTGTCACTCACTTGTACCTGTCAAGCTGTCACCTGTCAAGCTGACAGGTTGTCAAGCCTTGTCACGCCTCACTGACTGACTTGACAGGTGACAACAATGCACCACATGTC
>MRSW03000355.1:0-23357 GCA_001923025.3 Taenia multiceps | reverse complement strand
AGAGTGTCACTCACTTGTTACCTGTCAAGCTGTCACCTGTCAAGCTGACAGGTTGTCAAGCCTTGTCACGCCTCACTGACTGACTTGACAGGTGACTACAAGCACCACATGTCAGAGTGTCACTCACTTGCTACCTGTCAAGCTGTCACCTGTCAAGCTGACAGGTTGTCAAGCCTTGTCACGCCTCACTGACTGACTTGACAGGTGACAACAATGCACACATGTAGAGTGTCACTCACTGTCTACCTGTCAAGCTGTCACCTGTCAAGCTGACAGGTTGTCAAGCCTTGTCACGCCTCACTGACTGACTTGACAGGTGACAACAATGCACCACATGTCAGAGTGTCACTCACTTGTCTACCTGTCAAGCTGTCACCTGTCAAGCTGACAGGTTGTCAAGCCTTGTCACGCCTCACTGACTGACTTGACAGGTGACAACAATGCACCACATGTCAGAGTGTCACTCACTTGTCTACCTGTCAAGCTGTCACCTGTCAAGCTGACAGGTTGTCAAGCCTTGTCACGCCTCACTGACTGACTTGACAGGTGACAACAATGCACCACATGTCAGAGTGTCACTCACTTGTCTACCTGTCAAGCTGTCACCTGTCAAGCTGACAGGTTGTCAAGCCTTGTCACGCCTCACTGACTGACTTGACAGGTGACAACAATGCACCACATGTCAGAGTGTCACTCACTTGTCTACCTGTCAAGCTGTCACCTGTCAAGCTGACAGGTTGTCAAGCCTTGTCACGCCTCACTGACTGACTTGACAGGTGACAACAATGCACCACATGTCAGAGTGTCACTCACTTGTCTACCTGTCAAGCTGTCACCTGTCAAGCTGACAGGTTGTCAAGCCTTGTCACGCCTCACTGACTGACTTGACAGGTGACAACAATGCACCACATGTCAGAGTGTCACTCACTTGTCTACCTGTCAAGCTGTCACCTGTCAAGCTGACAGGTTGTCAAGCCTTGTCACGCCTCACTGACTGACTTGACAGGTGACAACAATGCACCACATGTCAGAGTGTCACTCACTTGTCTACCTGTCAAGCTGTCACCTGTCAAGCTGACAGGTTGTCAAGCCTTGTCACGCCTCACTGACTGACTTGACAGGTGACAACAATGCACCACATGTCAGAGTGTCACTCACTTGTCTACCTGTCAAGCTGTCACCTGTCAAGCTGACAGGTTGTCAAGCCTTGTCACGCCTCACTGACTGACTTGACAGGTGACAACAATGCACCACATGTCAGAGTGTCACTCACTTGTCTACCTGTCAAGCTGTCACCTGTCAAGCTGACAGGTTGTCAAGCCTTGTCACGCCTCACTGACTGACTTGACAGGTGACAACAATGCACCACATGTCAGAGTGTCACTCACTTGTCTACCTGTCAAGCTGTCACCTGTCAAGCTGACAGGTTGTCAAGCCTTGTCACGCCTCACTGACTGACTTGACAGGTGACAACAATGCACCACATGTCAGAGTGTCACTCACTTGTCTACCTGTCAAGCTGTCACCTGTCAAGCTGACAGGTTGTCAAGCCTTGTCACGCCTCACTGACTGACTTGACAGGTGACAACAATGCACCACATGTCAGAGTGTCACTCACTTGTCTACCTGTCAAGCTGTCACCTGTCAAGCTGACAGGTTGTCAAGCCTTGTCACGCCTCACTGACTGACTTGACAGGTGACAACAATGCACCACATGTCAGAGTGTCACTCACTTGTCTACCTGTCAAGCTGTCACCTGTCAAGCTGACAGGTTGTCAAGCCTTGTCACGCCTCACTGACTGACTTGACAGGTGACAACAATGCACCACATGTCAGAGTGTCACTCACTTGTCTACCTGTCAAGCTGTCACCTGTCAAGCTGACAGGTTGTCAAGCCTTGTCACGCCTCACTGACTGACTTGACAGGTGACAACAATGCACCACATGTCAGAGTGTCACTCACTTGTCTACCTGTCAAGCTGTCACCTGTCAAGCTGACAGGTTGTCAAGCCTTGTCACGCCTCACTGACTGACTTGACAGGTGACAACAATGCACCACATGTCAGAGTGTCACTCACTTGTCTACCTGTCAAGCTGTCACCTGTCAAGCTGACAGGTTGTCAAGCCTTGTCACGCCTCACTGACTGACTTGACAGGTGACAACAATGCACCACATGTCAGAGTGTCACTCACTTGTCTACCTGTCAAGCTGTCACCTGTCAAGCTGACAGGTTGTCAAGCCTTGTCACGCCTCACTGACTGACTTGACAGGTGACAACAATGCACCACATGTCAGAGTGTCACTCACTTGTCTACCTGTCAAGCTGTCACCTGTCAAGCTGACAGGTTGTCAAGCCTTGTCACGCCTCACTGACTGACTTGACAGGTGACAACAATGCACCACATGTCAGAGTGTCACTCACTTGTCTACCTGTCAAGCTGTCACCTGTCAAGCTGACAGGTTGTCAAGCCTTGTCACGCCTCACTGACTGACTTGACAGGTGACAACAATGCACCACATGTCAGAGTGTCACTCACTTGTCTACCTGTCAAGCTGTCACCTGTCAAGCTGACAGGTTGTCAAGCCTTGTCACGCCTCACTGACTGACTTGACAGGTGACAACAATGCACCACATGTCAGAGTGTCACTCACTTGTCTACCTGTCAAGCTGTCACCTGTCAAGCTGACAGGTTGTCAAGCCTTGTCACGCCTCACTGACTGACTTGACAGGTGACAACAATGCACCACATGTCAGAGTGTCACTCACTTGTCTACCTGTCAAGCTGTCACCTGTCAAGCTGACAGGTTGTCAAGCCTTGTCACGCCTCACTGACTGACTTGACAGGTGACAACAATGCACCACATGTCAGAGTGTCACTCACTTGTCTACCTGTCAAGCTGTCACCTGTCAAGCTGACAGGTTGTCAAGCCTTGTCACGCCTCACTGACTGACTTGACAGGTGACAACAATGCACCACATGTCAGAGTGTCACTCACTTGTCTACCTGTCAAGCTGTCACCTGTCAAGCTGACAGGTTGTCAAGCCTTGTCACGCCTCACTGACTGACTTGACAGGTGACAACAATGCACCACATGTCAGAGTGTCACTCACTTGTCTACCTGTCAAGCTGTCACCTGTCAAGCTGACAGGTTGTCAAGCCTTGTCACGCCTCACTGACTGACTTGACAGGTGACAACAATGCACCACATGTCAGAGTGTCACTCACTTGTCTACCTGTCAAGCTGTCACCTGTCAAGCTGACAGGTTGTCAAGCCTTGTCACGCCTCACTGACTGACTTGACAGGTGACAACAATGCACCACATGTCAGAGTGTCACTCACTTGTCTACCTGTCAAGCTGTCACCTGTCAAGCTGACAGGTTGTCAAGCCTTGTCACGCCTCACTGACTGACTTGACAGGTGACAACAATGCACCACATGTCAGAGTGTCACTCACTTGTCTACCTGTCAAGCTGTCACCTGTCAAGCTGACAGGTTGTCAAGCCTTGTCACGCCTCACTGACTGACTTGACAGGTGACAACAATGCACCACATGTCAGAGTGTCACTCACTTGTCTACCTGTCAAGCTGTCACCTGTCAAGCTGACAGGTTGTCAAGCCTTGTCACGCCTCACTGACTGACTTGACAGGTGACAACAATGCACCACATGTCAGAGTGTCACTCACTTGTCTACCTGTCAAGCTGTCACCTGTCAAGCTGACAGGTTGTCAAGCCTTGTCACGCCTCACTGACTGACTTGACAGGTGACAACAATGCACCACATGTCAGAGTGTCACTCACTTGTCTACCTGTCAAGCTGTCACCTGTCAAGCTGACAGGTTGTCAAGCCTTGTCACGCCTCACTGACTGACTTGACAGGTGACAACAATGCACCACATGTCAGAGTGTCACTCACTTGTCTACCTGTCAAGCTGTCACCTGTCAAGCTGACAGGTTGTCAAGCCTTGTCACGCCTCACTGACTGACTTGACAGGTGACAACAATGCACCACATGTCAGAGTGTCACTCACTTGTCTACCTGTCAAGCTGTCACCTGTCAAGCTGACAGGTTGTCAAGCCTTGTCACGCCTCACTGACTGACTTGACAGGTGACAACAATGCACCACATGTCAGAGTGTCACTCACTTGTCTACCTGTCAAGCTGTCACCTGTCAAGCTGACAGGTTGTCAAGCCTTGTCACGCCTCACTGACTGACTTGACAGGTGACAACAATGCACCACATGTCAGAGTGTCACTCACTTGTCTACCTGTCAAGCTGTCACCTGTCAAGCTGACAGGTTGTCAAGCCTTGTCACGCCTCACTGACTGACTTGACAGGTGACAACAATGCACCACATGTCAGAGTGTCACTCACTTGTCTACCTGTCAAGCTGTCACCTGTCAAGCTGACAGGTTGTCAAGCCTTGTCACGCCTCACTGACTGACTTGACAGGTGACAACAATGCACCACATGTCAGAGTGTCACTCACTTGTCTACCTGTCAAGCTGTCACCTGTCAAGCTGACAGGTTGTCAAGCCTTGTCACGCCTCACTGACTGACTTGACAGGTGACAACAATGCACCACATGTCAGAGTGTCACTCACTTGTCTACCTGTCAAGCTGTCACCTGTCAAGCTGACAGGTTGTCAAGCCTTGTCACGCCTCACTGACTGACTTGACAGGTGACAACAATGCACCACATGTCAGAGTGTCACTCACTTGTCTACCTGTCAAGCTGTCACCTGTCAAGCTGACAGGTTGTCAAGCCTTGTCACGCCTCACTGACTGACTTGACAGGTGACAACAATGCACCACATGTCAGAGTGTCACTCACTTGTCTACCTGTCAAGCTGTCACCTGTCAAGCTGACAGGTTGTCAAGCCTTGTCACGCCTCACTGACTGACTTGACAGGTGACAACAATGCACCACATGTCAGAGTGTCACTCACTTGTCTACCTGTCAAGCTGTCACCTGTCAAGCTGACAGGTTGTCAAGCCTTGTCACGCCTCACTGACTGACTTGACAGGTGACAACAATGCACCACATGTCAGAGTGTCACTCACTTGTCTACCTGTCAAGCTGTCACCTGTCAAGCTGACAGGTTGTCAAGCCTTGTCACGCCTCACTGACTGACTTGACAGGTGACAACAATGCACCACATGTCAGAGTGTCACTCACTTGTCTACCTGTCAAGCTGTCACCTGTCAAGCTGACAGGTTGTCAAGCCTTGTCACGCCTCACTGACTGACTTGACAGGTGACAACAATGCACCACATGTCAGAGTGTCACTCACTTGTCTACCTGTCAAGCTGTCACCTGTCAAGCTGACAGGTTGTCAAGCCTTGTCACGCCTCACTGACTGACTTGACAGGTGACAACAATGCACCACATGTCAGAGTGTCACTCACTTGTCTACCTGTCAAGCTGTCACCTGTCAAGCTGACAGGTTGTCAAGCCTTGTCACGCCTCACTGACTGACTTGACAGGTGACAACAATGCACCACATGTCAGAGTGTCACTCACTTGTCTACCTGTCAAGCTGTCACCTGTCAAGCTGACAGGTTGTCAAGCCTTGTCACGCCTCACTGACTGACTTGACAGGTGACAACAATGCACCACATGTCAGAGTGTCACTCACTTGTCTACCTGTCAAGCTGTCACCTGTCAAGCTGACAGGTTGTCAAGCCTTGTCACGCCTCACTGACTGACTTGACAGGTGACAACAATGCACCACATGTCAGAGTGTCACTCACTTGTCTACCTGTCAAGCTGTCACCTGTCAAGCTGACAGGTTGTCAAGCCTTGTCACGCCTCACTGACTGACTTGACAGGTGACAACAATGCACCACATGTCAGAGTGTCACTCACTTGTCTACCTGTCAAGCTGTCACCTGTCAAGCTGACAGGTTGTCAAGCCTTGTCACGCCTCACTGACTGACTTGACAGGTGACAACAATGCACCACATGTCAGAGTGTCACTCACTTGTCTACCTGTCAAGCTGTCACCTGTCAAGCTGACAGGTTGTCAAGCCTTGTCACGCCTCACTGACTGACTTGACAGGTGACAACAATGCACCACATGTCAGAGTGTCACTCACTTGTCTACCTGTCAAGCTGTCACCTGTCAAGCTGACAGGTTGTCAAGCCTTGTCACGCCTCACTGACTGACTTGACAGGTGACAACAATGCACCACATGTCAGAGTGTCACTCACTTGTCTACCTGTCAAGCTGTCACCTGTCAAGCTGACAGGTTGTCAAGCCTTGTCACGCCTCACTGACTGACTTGACAGGTGACAACAATGCACCACATGTCGCAGTGTCAATCACTTGTCTACCTGTCAAGCTGTCACCTGTCAAGCTGACAGGTTGTCAAGCCTTGTCACGCCTCACTGACTGACTTGACAGGTGACAACAATGCACCACATGTCAGAGTGTCACTCA
Source organism: Taenia multiceps (assembly GCA_001923025.3). Classification (NCBI taxonomy): domain Eukaryota; kingdom Metazoa; phylum Platyhelminthes; class Cestoda; order Cyclophyllidea; family Taeniidae; genus Taenia; species Taenia multiceps. Next base: position 16,910 of record MRSW03000355.1, on the reverse strand, counting down.
CTTGTCTACCTGTCAAGCTGTCACCTGTCAAGCTGACAGGTTGTCAAGCCTTGTCACGCCTCACTGACTGACTTGACAGGTGACAACAATGCACCACATGTCAGAGTGTCACTCACTTGTCTACCTGTCAAGCTGTCACCTGTCAAGCTGACAGGTTGTCAAGCCTTGTCACGCCTCACTGACTGACTTGACAGGTGACAACAATGCACCACATGTCAGAGTGTCACTCACTTGTCTACCTGTCAAGCTGTCACCTGTCAAGCTGACAGGTTGTCAAGCCTTGTCACGCCTCACTGACTGACTTGACAGGTGACAACAATGCACCACATGTCAGAGTGTCACTCACTTGTCTACCTGTCAAGCTGTCACCTGTCAAGCTGACAGGTTGTCAAGCCTTGTCACGCCTCACTGACTGACTTGACAGGTGACAACAATGCACCACATGTCAGAGTGTCACTCACTTGTCTACCTGTCAAGCTGTCACCTGTCAAGCTGACAGGTTGTCAAGCCTTGTCACGCCTCACTGACTGACTTGACAGGTGACAACAATGCACCACATGTCAGAGTGTCACTCACTTGTCTACCTGTCAAGCTGTCACCTGTCAAGCTGACAGGTTGTCAAGCCTTGTCACGCCTCACTGACTGACTTGACAGGTGACAACAATGCACCACATGTCAGAGTGTCACTCACTTGTCTACCTGTCAAGCTGTCACCTGTCAAGCTGACAGGTTGTCAAGCCTTGTCACGCCTCACTGACTGACTTGACAGGTGACAACAATGCACCACATGTCAGAGTGTCACTCACTTGTCTACCTGTCAAGCTGTCACCTGTCAAGCTGACAGGTTGTCAAGCCTTGTCACGCCTCACTGACTGACTTGACAGGTGACAACAATGCACCACATGTCAGAGTGTCACTCACTTGTCTACCTGTCAAGCTGTCACCTGTCAAGCTGACAGGTTGTCAAGCCTTGTCACGCCTCACTGACTGACTTGACAGGTGACAACAATGCACCACATGTCAGAGTGTCACTCACTTGTCTACCTGTCAAGCTGTCACCTGTCAAGCTGACAGGTTGTCAAGCCTTGTCACGCCTCACTGACTGACTTGACAGGTGACAACAATGCACCACATGTCAGAGTGTCACTCACTTGTCTACCTGTCAAGCTGTCACCTGTCAAGCTGACAGGTTGTCAAGCCTTGTCACGCCTCACTGACTGACTTGACAGGTGACAACAATGCACCACATGTCAGAGTGTCACTCACTTGTCTACCTGTCAAGCTGTCACCTGTCAAGCTGACAGGTTGTCAAGCCTTGTCACGCCTCACTGACTGACTTGACAGGTGACAACAATGCACCACATGTCAGAGTGTCACTCACTTGTCTACCTGTCAAGCTGTCACCTGTCAAGCTGACAGGTTGTCAAGCCTTGTCACGCCTCACTGACTGACTTGACAGGTGACAACAATGCACCACATGTCAGAGTGTCACTCACTTGTCTACCTGTCAAGCTGTCACCTGTCAAGCTGACAGGTTGTCAAGCCTTGTCACGCCTCACTGACTGACTTGACAGGTGACAACAATGCACCACATGTCAGAGTGTCACTCACTTGTCTACCTGTCAAGCTGTCACCTGTCAAGCTGACAGGTTGTCAAGCCTTGTCACGCCTCACTGACTGACTTGACAGGTGACAACAATGCACCACATGTCAGAGTGTCACTCACTTGTCTACCTGTCAAGCTGTCACCTGTCAAGCTGACAGGTTGTCAAGCCTTGTCACGCCTCACTGACTGACTTGACAGGTGACAACAATGCACCACATGTCAGAGTGTCACTCACTTGTCTACCTGTCAAGCTGTCACCTGTCAAGCTGACAGGTTGTCAAGCCTTGTCACGCCTCACTGACTGACTTGACAGGTGACAACAATGCACCACATGTCAGAGTGTCACTCACTTGTCTACCTGTCAAGCTGTCACCTGTCAAGCTGACAGGTTGTCAAGCCTTGTCACGCCTCACTGACTGACTTGACAGGTGACAACAATGCACCACATGTCAGAGTGTCACTCACTTGTCTACCTGTCAAGCTGTCACCTGTCAAGCTGACAGGTTGTCAAGCCTTGTCACGCCTCACTGACTGACTTGACAGGTGACAACAATGCACCACATGTCAGAGTGTCACTCACTTGTCTACCTGTCAAGCTGTCACCTGTCAAGCTGACAGGTTGTCAAGCCTTGTCACGCCTCACTGACTGACTTGACAGGTGACAACAATGCACCACATGTCAGAGTGTCACTCACTTGTCTACCTGTCAAGCTGTCACCTGTCAAGCTGACAGGTTGTCAAGCCTTGTCACGCCTCACTGACTGACTTGACAGGTGACAACAATGCACCACATGTCAGAGTGTCACTCACTTGTCTACCTGTCAAGCTGTCACCTGTCAAGCTGACAGGTTGTCAAGCCTTGTCACGCCTCACTGACTGACTTGACAGGTGACAACAATGCACCACATGTCAGAGTGTCACTCACTTGTCTACCTGTCAAGCTGTCACCTGTCAAGCTGACAGGTTGTCAAGCCTTGTCACGCCTCACTGACTGACTTGACAGGTGACAACAATGCACCACATGTCAGAGTGTCACTCACTTGTCTACCTGTCAAGCTGTCACCTGTCAAGCTGACAGGTTGTCAAGCCTTGTCACGCCTCACTGACTGACTTGACAGGTGACAACAATGCACCACATGTCAGAGTGTCACTCACTTGTCTACCTGTCAAGCTGTCACCTGTCAAGCTGACAGGTTGTCAAGCCTTGTCACGCCTCACTGACTGACTTGACAGGTGACAACAATGCACCACATGTCAGAGTGTCACTCACTTGTCTACCTGTCAAGCTGTCACCTGTCAAGCTGACAGGTTGTCAAGCCTTGTCACGCCTCACTGACTGACTTGACAGGTGACAACAATGCACCACATGTCAGAGTGTCACTCACTTGTCTACCTGTCAAGCTGTCACCTGTCAAGCTGACAGGTTGTCAAGCCTTGTCACGCCTCACTGACTGACTTGACAGGTGACAACAATGCACCACATGTCAGAGTGTCACTCACTTGTCTACCTGTCAAGCTGTCACCTGTCAAGCTGACAGGTTGTCAAGCCTTGTCACGCCTCACTGACTGACTTGACAGGTGACAACAATGCACCACATGTCAGAGTGTCACTCACTTGTCTACCTGTCAAGCTGTCACCTGTCAAGCTGACAGGTTGTCAAGCCTTGTCACGCCTCACTGACTGACTTGACAGGTGACAACAATGCACCACATGTCAGAGTGTCACTCACTTGTCTACCTGTCAAGCTGTCACCTGTCAAGCTGACAGGTTGTCAAGCCTTGTCACGCCTCACTGACTGACTTGACAGGTGACAACAATGCACCACATGTCAGAGTGTCACTCACTTGTCTACCTGTCAAGCTGTCACCTGTCAAGCTGACAGGTTGTCAAGCCTTGTCACGCCTCACTGACTGACTTGACAGGTGACAACAATGCACCACATGTCAGAGTGTCACTCACTTGTCTACCTGTCAAGCTGTCACCTGTCAAGCTGACAGGTTGTCAAGCCTTGTCACGCCTCACTGACTGACTTGACAGGTGACAACAATGCACCACATGTCAGAGTGTCACTCACTTGTCTACCTGTCAAGCTGTCACCTGTCAAGCTGACAGGTTGTCAAGCCTTGTCACGCCTCACTGACTGACTTGACAGGTGACAACAATGCACCACATGTCAGAGTGTCACTCACTTGTCTACCTGTCAAGCTGTCACCTGTCAAGCTGACAGGTTGTCAAGCCTTGTCACGCCTCACTGACTGACTTGACAGGTGACAACAATGCACCACATGTCAGAGTGTCACTCACTTGTCTACCTGTCAAGCTGTCACCTGTCAAGCTGACAGGTTGTCAAGCCTTGTCACGCCTCACTGACTGACTTGACAGGTGACAACAATGCACCACATGTCAGAGTGTCACTCACTTGTCTACCTGTCAAGCTGTCACCTGTCAAGCTGACAGGTTGTCAAGCCTTGTCACGCCTCACTGACTGACTTGACAGGTGACAACAATGCACCACATGTCAGAGTGTCACTCACTTGTCTACCTGTCAAGCTGTCACCTGTCAAGCTGACAGGTTGTCAAGCCTTGTCACGCCTCACTGACTGACTTGACAGGTGACAACAATGCACCACATGTCAGAGTGTCACTCACTTGTCTACCTGTCAAGCTGTCACCTGTCAAGCTGACAGGTTGTCAAGCCTTGTCACGCCTCACTGACTGACTTGACAGGTGACAACAATGCACCACATGTCAGAGTGTCACTCACTTGTCTACCTGTCAAGCTGTCACCTGTCAAGCTGACAGGTTGTCAAGCCTTGTCACGCCTCACTGACTGACTTGACAGGTGACAACAATGCACCACATGTCAGAGTGTCACTCACTTGTCTACCTGTCAAGCTGTCACCTGTCAAGCTGACAGGTTGTCAAGCCTTGTCACGCCTCACTGACTGACTTGACAGGTGACAACAATGCACCACATGTCAGAGTGTCACTCACTTGTCTACCTGTCAAGCTGTCACCTGTCAAGCTGACAGGTTGTCAAGCCTTGTCACGCCTCACTGACTGACTTGACAGGTGACAACAATGCACCACATGTCAGAGTGTCACTCACTTGTCTACCTGTCAAGCTGTCACCTGTCAAGCTGACAGGTTGTCAAGCCTTGTCACGCCTCACTGACTGACTTGACAGGTGACAACAATGCACCACATGTCAGAGTGTCACTCACTTGTCTACCTGTCAAGCTGTCACCTGTCAAGCTGACAGGTTGTCAAGCCTTGTCACGCCTCACTGACTGACTTGACAGGTGACAACAATGCACCACATGTCAGAGTGTCACTCACTTGTCTACCTGTCAAGCTGTCACCTGTCAAGCTGACAGGTTGTCAAGCCTTGTCACGCCTCACTGACTGACTTGACAGGTGACAACAATGCACCACATGTCAGAGTGTCACTCACTTGTCTACCTGTCAAGCTGTCACCTGTCAAGCTGACAGGTTGTCAAGCCTTGTCACGCCTCACTGACTGACTTGACAGGTGACAACAATGCACCACATGTCAGAGTGTCACTCACTTGTCTACCTGTCAAGCTGTCACCTGTCAAGCTGACAGGTTGTCAAGCCTTGTCACGCCTCACTGACTGACTTGACAGGTGACAACAATGCACCACATGTCAGAGTGTCACTCACTTGTCTACCTGTCAAGCTGTCACCTGTCAAGCTGACAGGTTGTCAAGCCTTGTCACGCCTCACTGACTGACTTGACAGGTGACAACAATGCACCACATGTCAGAGTGTCACTCACTTGTCTACCTGTCAAGCTGTCACCTGTCAAGCTGACAGGTTGTCAAGCCTTGTCACGCCTCACTGACTGACTTGACAGGTGACAACAATGCACCACATGTCAGAGTGTCACTCACTTGTCTACCTGTCAAGCTGTCACCTGTCAAGCTGACAGGTTGTCAAGCCTTGTCACGCCTCACTGACTGACTTGACAGGTGACAACAATGCACCACATGTCAGAGTGTCACTCACTTGTCTACCTGTCAAGCTGTCACCTGTCAAGCTGACAGGTTGTCAAGCCTTGTCACGCCTCACTGACTGACTTGACAGGTGACAACAATGCACCACATGTCAGAGTGTCACTCACTTGTCTACCTGTCAAGCTGTCACCTGTCAAGCTGACAGGTTGTCAAGCCTTGTCACGCCTCACTGACTGACTTGACAGGTGACAACAATGCACCACATGTCAGAGTGTCACTCACTTGTCTACCTGTCAAGCTGTCACCTGTCAAGCTGACAGGTTGTCAAGCCTTGTCACGCCTCACTGACTGACTTGACAGGTGACAACAATGCACCACATGTCAGAGTGTCACTCACTTGTCTACCTGTCAAGCTGTCACCTGTCAAGCTGACAGGTTGTCAAGCCTTGTCACGCCTCACTGACTGACTTGACAGGTGACAACAATGCACCACATGTCAGAGTGTCACTCACTTGTCTACCTGTCAAGCTGTCACCTGTCAAGCTGACAGGTTGTCAAGCCTTGTCACGCCTCACTGACTGACTTGACAGGTGACAACAATGCACCACATGTCAGAGTGTCACTCACTTGTCTACCTGTCAAGCTGTCACCTGTCAAGCTGACAGGTTGTCAAGCCTTGTCACGCCTCACTGACTGACTTGACAGGTGACAACAATGCACCACATGTCAGAGTGTCACTCACTTGTCTACCTGTCAAGCTGTCACCTGTCAAGCTGACAGGTTGTCAAGCCTTGTCACGCCTCACTGACTGACTTGACAGGTGACAACAATGCACCACATGTCAGAGTGTCACTCACTTGTCTACCTGTCAAGCTGTCACCTGTCAAGCTGACAGGTTGTCAAGCCTTGTCACGCCTCACTGACTGACTTGACAGGTGACAACAATGCACCACATGTCAGAGTGTCACTCACTTGTCTACCTGTCAAGCTGTCACCTGTCAAGCTGACAGGTTGTCAAGCCTTGTCACGCCTCACTGACTGACTTGACAGGTGACAACAATGCACCACATGTCAGAGTGTCACTCACTTGTCTACCTGTCAAGCTGTCACCTGTCAAGCTGACAGGTTGTCAAGCCTTGTCACGCCTCACTGACTGACTTGACAGGTGACAACAATGCACCACATGTCAGAGTGTCACTCACTTGTCTACCTGTCAAGCTGTCACCTGTCAAGCTGACAGGTTGTCAAGCCTTGTCACGCCTCACTGACTGACTTGACAGGTGACAACAATGCACCACATGTCAGAGTGTCACTCACTTGTCTACCTGTCAAGCTGTCACCTGTCAAGCTGACAGGTTGTCAAGCCTTGTCACGCCTCACTGACTGACTTGACAGGTGACAACAATGCACCACATGTCAGAGTGTCACTCACTTGTCTACCTGTCAAGCTGTCACCTGTCAAGCTGACAGGTTGTCAAGCCTTGTCACGCCTCACTGACTGACTTGACAGGTGACAACAATGCACCACATGTCAGAGTGTCACTCACTTGTCTACCTGTCAAGCTGTCACCTGTCAAGCTGACAGGTTGTCAAGCCTTGTCACGCCTCACTGACTGACTTGACAGGTGACAACAATGCACCACATGTCAGAGTGTCACTCACTTGTCTACCTGTCAAGCTGTCACCTGTCAAGCTGACAGGTTGTCAAGCCTTGTCACGCCTCACTGACTGACTTGACAGGTGACAACAATGCACCACATGTCAGAGTGTCACTCACTTGTCTACCTGTCAAGCTGTCACCTGTCAAGCTGACAGGTTGTCAAGCCTTGTCACGCCTCACTGACTGACTTGACAGGTGACAACAATGCACCACATGTCAGAGTGTCACTCACTTGTCTACCTGTCAAGCTGTCACCTGTCAAGCTGACAGGTTGTCAAGCCTTGTCACGCCTCACTGACTGACTTGACAGGTGACAACAATGCACCACATGTCAGAGTGTCACTCACTTGTCTACCTGTCAAGCTGTCACCTGTCAAGCTGACAGGTTGTCAAGCCTTGTCACGCCTCACTGACTGACTTGACAGGTGACAACAATGCACCACATGTCAGAGTGTCACTCACTTGTCTACCTGTCAAGCTGTCACCTGTCAAGCTGACAGGTTGTCAAGCCTTGTCACGCCTCACTGACTGACTTGACAGGTGACAACAATGCACCACATGTCAGAGTGTCACTCACTTGTCTACCTGTCAAGCTGTCACCTGTCAAGCTGACAGGTTGTCAAGCCTTGTCACGCCTCACTGACTGACTTGACAGGTGACAACAATGCACCACATGTCAGAGTGTCACTCACTTGTCTACCTGTCAAGCTGTCACCTGTCAAGCTGACAGGTTGTCAAGCCTTGTCACGCCTCACTGACTGACTTGACAGGTGACAACAATGCACCACATGTCAGAGTGTCACTCACTTGTCTACCTGTCAAGCTGTCACCTGTCAAGCTGACAGGTTGTCAAGCCTTGTCACGCCTCACTGACTGACTTGACAGGTGACAACAATGCACCACATGTCAGAGTGTCACTCACTTGTCTACCTGTCAAGCTGTCACCTGTCAAGCTGACAGGTTGTCAAGCCTTGTCACGCCTCACTGACTGACTTGACAGGTGACAACAATGCACCACATGTCAGAGTGTCACTCACTTGTCTACCTGTCAAGCTGTCACCTGTCAAGCTGACAGGTTGTCAAGCCTTGTCACGCCTCACTGACTGACTTGACAGGTGACAACAATGCACCACATGTCAGAGTGTCACTCACTTGTCTACCTGTCAAGCTGTCACCTGTCAAGCTGACAGGTTGTCAAGCCTTGTCACGCCTCACTGACTGACTTGACAGGTGACAACAATGCACCACATGTCAGAGTGTCACTCACTTGTCTACCTGTCAAGCTGTCACCTGTCAAGCTGACAGGTTGTCAAGCCTTGTCACGCCTCACTGACTGACTTGACAGGTGACAACAATGCACCACATGTCAGAGTGTCACTCACTTGTCTACCTGTCAAGCTGTCACCTGTCAAGCTGACAGGTTGTCAAGCCTTGTCACGCCTCACTGACTGACTTGACAGGTGACAACAATGCACCACATGTCAGAGTGTCACTCACTTGTCTACCTGTCAAGCTGTCACCTGTCAAGCTGACAGGTTGTCAAGCCTTGTCACGCCTCACTGACTGACTTGACAGGTGACAACAATGCACCACATGTCAGAGTGTCACTCACTTGTCTACCTGTCAAGCTGTCACCTGTCAAGCTGACAGGTTGTCAAGCCTTGTCACGCCTCACTGACTGACTTGACAGGTGACAACAATGCACCACATGTCAGAGTGTCACTCACTTGTCTACCTGTCAAGCTGTCACCTGTCAAGCTGACAGGTTGTCAAGCCTTGTCACGCCTCACTGACTGACTTGACAGGTGACAACAATGCACCACATGTCAGAGTGTCACTCACTTGTCTACCTGTCAAGCTGTCACCTGTCAAGCTGACAGGTTGTCAAGCCTTGTCACGCCTCACTGACTGACTTGACAGGTGACAACAATGCACCACATGTCAGAGTGTCACTCACTTGTCTACCTGTCAAGCTGTCACCTGTCAAGCTGACAGGTTGTCAAGCCTTGTCACGCCTCACTGACTGACTTGACAGGTGACAACAATGCACCACATGTCAGAGTGTCACTCACTTGTCTACCTGTCAAGCTGTCACCTGTCAAGCTGACAGGTTGTCAAGCCTTGTCACGCCTCACTGACTGACTTGACAGGTGACAACAATGCACCACATGTCAGAGTGTCACTCACTTGTCTACCTGTCAAGCTGTCACCTGTCAAGCTGACAGGTTGTCAAGCCTTGTCACGCCTCACTGACTGACTTGACAGGTGACAACAATGCACCACATGTCAGAGTGTCACTCACTTGTCTACCTGTCAAGCTGTCACCTGTCAAGCTGACAGGTTGTCAAGCCTTGTCACGCCTCACTGACTGACTTGACAGGTGACAACAATGCACCACATGTCAGAGTGTCACTCACTTGTCTACCTGTCAAGCTGTCACCTGTCAAGCTGACAGGTTGTCAAGCCTTGTCACGCCTCACTGACTGACTTGACAGGTGACAACAATGCACCACATGTCAGAGTGTCACTCACTTGTCTACCTGTCAAGCTGTCACCTGTCAAGCTGACAGGTTGTCAAGCCTTGTCACGCCTCACTGACTGACTTGACAGGTGACAACAATGCACCACATGTCAGAGTGTCACTCACTTGTCTACCTGTCAAGCTGTCACCTGTCAAGCTGACAGGTTGTCAAGCCTTGTCACGCCTCACTGACTGACTTGACAGGTGACAACAATGCACCACATGTCAGAGTGTCACTCACTTGTCTACCTGTCAAGCTGTCACCTGTCAAGCTGACAGGTTGTCAAGCCTTGTCACGCCTCACTGACTGACTTGACAGGTGACAACAATGCACCACATGTCAGAGTGTCACTCACTTGTCTACCTGTCAAGCTGTCACCTGTCAAGCTGACAGGTTGTCAAGCCTTGTCACGCCTCACTGACTGACTTGACAGGTGACAACAATGCACCACATGTCAGAGTGTCACTCACTTGTCTACCTGTCAAGCTGTCACCTGTCAAGCTGACAGGTTGTCAAGCCTTGTCACGCCTCACTGACTGACTTGACAGGTGACAACAATGCACCACATGTCAGAGTGTCACTCACTTGTCTACCTGTCAAGCTGTCACCTGTCAAGCTGACAGGTTGTCAAGCCTTGTCACGCCTCACTGACTGACTTGACAGGTGACAACAATGCACCACATGTCAGAGTGTCACTCACTTGTCTACCTGTCAAGCTGTCACCTGTCAAGCTGACAGGTTGTCAAGCCTTGTCACGCCTCACTGACTGACTTGACAGGTGACAACAATGCACCACATGTCAGAGTGTCACTCACTTGTCTACCTGTCAAGCTGTCACCTGTCAAGCTGACAGGTTGTCAAGCCTTGTCACGCCTCACTGACTGACTTGACAGGTGACAACAATGCACCACATGTCAGAGTGTCACTCACTTGTCTACCTGTCAAGCTGTCACCTGTCAAGCTGACAGGTTGTCAAGCCTTGTCACGCCTCACTGACTGACTTGACAGGTGACAACAATGCACCACATGTCAGAGTGTCACTCACTTGTCTACCTGTCAAGCTGTCACCTGTCAAGCTGACAGGTTGTCAAGCCTTGTCACGCCTCACTGACTGACTTGACAGGTGACAACAATGCACCACATGTCAGAGTGTCACTCACTTGTCTACCTGTCAAGCTGTCACCTGTCAAGCTGACAGGTTGTCAAGCCTTGTCACGCCTCACTGACTGACTTGACAGGTGACAACAATGCACCACATGTCAGAGTGTCACTCACTTGTCTACCTGTCAAGCTGTCACCTGTCAAGCTGACAGGTTGTCAAGCCTTGTCACGCCTCACTGACTGACTTGACAGGTGACAACAATGCACCACATGTCAGAGTGTCACTCACTTGTCTACCTGTCAAGCTGTCACCTGTCAAGCTGACAGGTTGTCAAGCCTTGTCACGCCTCACTGACTGACTTGACAGGTGACAACAATGCACCACATGTCAGAGTGTCACTCACTTGTCTACCTGTCAAGCTGTCACCTGTCAAGCTGACAGGTTGTCAAGCCTTGTCACGCCTCACTGACTGACTTGACAGGTGACAACAATGCACCACATGTCAGAGTGTCACTCACTTGTCTACCTGTCAAGCTGTCACCTGTCAAGCTGACAGGTTGTCAAGCCTTGTCACGCCTCACTGACTGACTTGACAGGTGACAACAATGCACCACATGTCAGAGTGTCACTCACTTGTCTACCTGTCAAGCTGTCACCTGTCAAGCTGACAGGTTGTCAAGCCTTGTCACGCCTCACTGACTGACTTGACAGGTGACAACAATGCACCACATGTCAGAGTGTCACTCACTTGTCTACCTGTCAAGCTGTCACCTGTCAAGCTGACAGGTTGTCAAGCCTTGTCACGCCTCACTGACTGACTTGACAGGTGACAACAATGCACCACATGTCAGAGTGTCACTCACTTGTCTACCTGTCAAGCTGTCACCTGTCAAGCTGACAGGTTGTCAAGCCTTGTCACGCCTCACTGACTGACTTGACAGGTGACAACAATGCACCACATGTCAGAGTGTCACTCACTTGTCTACCTGTCAAGCTGTCACCTGTCAAGCTGACAGGTTGTCAAGCCTTGTCACGCCTCACTGACTGACTTGACAGGTGACAACAATGCACCACATGTCAGAGTGTCACTCACTTGTCTACCTGTCAAGCTGTCACCTGTCAAGCTGACAGGTTGTCAAGCCTTGTCACGCCTCACTGACTGACTTGACAGGTGACAACAATGCACCACATGTCAGAGTGTCACTCACTTGTCTACCTGTCAAGCTGTCACCTGTCAAGCTGACAGGTTGTCAAGCCTTGTCACGCCTCACTGACTGACTTGACAGGTGACAACAATGCACCACATGTCAGAGTGTCACTCACTTGTCTACCTGTCAAGCTGTCACCTGTCAAGCTGACAGGTTGTCAAGCCTTGTCACGCCTCACTGACTGACTTGACAGGTGACAACAATGCACCACATGTCAGAGTGTCACTCACTTGTCTACCTGTCAAGCTGTCACCTGTCAAGCTGACAGGTTGTCAAGCCTTGTCACGCCTCACTGACTGACTTGACAGGTGACAACAATGCACCACATGTCAGAGTGTCACTCACTTGTCTACCTGTCAAGCTGTCACCTGTCAAGCTGACAGGTTGTCAAGCCTTGTCACGCCTCACTGACTGACTTGACAGGTGACAACAATGCACCACATGTCAGAGTGTCACTCACTTGTCTACCTGTCAAGCTGTCACCTGTCAAGCTGACAGGTTGTCAAGCCTTGTCACGCCTCACTGACTGACTTGACAGGTGACAACAATGCACCACATGTCAGAGTGTCACTCACTTGTCTACCTGTCAAGCTGTCACCTGTCAAGCTGACAGGTTGTCAAGCCTTGTCACGCCTCACTGACTGACTTGACAGGTGACAACAATGCACCACATGTCAGAGTGTCACTCACTTGTCTACCTGTCAAGCTGTCACCTGTCAAGCTGACAGGTTGTCAAGCCTTGTCACGCCTCACTGACTGACTTGACAGGTGACAACAATGCACCACATGTCAGAGTGTCACTCACTTGTCTACCTGTCAAGCTGTCACCTGTCAAGCTGACAGGTTGTCAAGCCTTGTCACGCCTCACTGACTGACTTGACAGGTGACAACAATGCACCACATGTCAGAGTGTCACTCACTTGTCTACCTGTCAAGCTGTCACCTGTCAAGCTGACAGGTTGTCAAGCCTTGTCACGCCTCACTGACTGACTTGACAGGTGACAACAATGCACCACATGTCAGAGTGTCACTCACTTGTCTACCTGTCAAGCTGTCACCTGTCAAGCTGACAGGTTGTCAAGCCTTGTCACGCCTCACTGACTGACTTGACAGGTGACAACAATGCACCACATGTCAGAGTGTCACTCACTTGTCTACCTGTCAAGCTGTCACCTGTCAAGCTGACAGGTTGTCAAGCCTTGTCACGCCTCACTGACTGACTTGACAGGTGACAACAATGCACCACATGTCAGAGTGTCACTCACTTGTCTACCTGTCAAGCTGTCACCTGTCAAGCTGACAGGTTGTCAAGCCTTGTCACGCCTCACTGACTGACTTGACAGGTGACAACAATGCACCACATGTCAGAGTGTCACTCACTTGTCTACCTGTCAAGCTGTCACCTGTCAAGCTGACAGGTTGTCAAGCCTTGTCACGCCTCACTGACTGACTTGACAGGTGACAACAATGCACCACATGTCAGAGTGTCACTCACTTGTCTACCTGTCAAGCTGTCACCTGTCAAGCTGACAGGTTGTCAAGCCTTGTCACGCCTCACTGACTGACTTGACAGGTGACAACAATGCACCACATGTCAGAGTGTCACTCACTTGTCTACCTGTCAAGCTGTCACCTGTCAAGCTGACAGGTTGTCAAGCCTTGTCACGCCTCACTGACTGACTTGACAGGTGACAACAATGCACCACATGTCAGAGTGTCACTCACTTGTCTACCTGTCAAGCTGTCACCTGTCAAGCTGACAGGTTGTCAAGCCTTGTCACGCCTCACTGACTGACTTGACAGGTGACAACAATGCACCACATGTCAGAGTGTCACTCACTTGTCTACCTGTCAAGCTGTCACCTGTCAAGCTGACAGGTTGTCAAGCCTTGTCACGCCTCACTGACTGACTTGACAGGTGACAACAATGCACCACATGTCAGAGTGTCACTCACTTGTCTACCTGTCAAGCTGTCACCTGTCAAGCTGACAGGTTGTCAAGCCTTGTCACGCCTCACTGACTGACTTGACAGGTGACAACAATGCACCACATGTCAGAGTGTCACTCACTTGTCTACCTGTCAAGCTGTCACCTGTCAAGCTGACAGGTTGTCAAGCCTTGTCACGCCTCACTGACTGACTTGACAGGTGACAACAATGCACCACATGTCAGAGTGTCACTCACTTGTCTACCTGTCAAGCTGTCACCTGTCAAGCTGACAGGTTGTCAAGCCTTGTCACGCCTCACTGACTGACTTGACAGGTGACAACAATGCACCACATGTCAGAGTGTCACTCACTTGTCTACCTGTCAAGCTGTCACCTGTCAAGCTGACAGGTTGTCAAGCCTTGTCACGCCTCACTGACTGACTTGACAGGTGACAACAATGCACCACATGTCAGAGTGTCACTCACTTGTCTACCTGTCAAGCTGTCACCTGTCAAGCTGACAGGTTGTCAAGCCTTGTCACGCCTCACTGACTGACTTGACAGGTGACAACAATGCACCACATGTCAGAGTGTCACTCACTTGTCTACCTGTCAAGCTGTCACCTGTCAAGCTGACAGGTTGTCAAGCCTTGTCACGCCTCACTGACTGACTTGACAGGTGACAACAATGCACCACATGTCAGAGTGTCACTCACTTGTCTACCTGTCAAGCTGTCACCTGTCAAGCTGACAGGTTGTCAAGCCTTGTCACGCCTCACTGACTGACTTGACAGGTGACAACAATGCACCACATGTCAGAGTGTCACTCACTTGTCTACCTGTCAAGCTGTCACCTGTCAAGCTGACAGGTTGTCAAGCCTTGTCACGCCTCACTGACTGACTTGACAGGTGACAACAATGCACCACATGTCAGAGTGTCACTCACTTGTCTACCTGTCAAGCTGTCACCTGTCAAGCTGACAGGTTGTCAAGCCTTGTCACGCCTCACTGACTGACTTGACAGGTGACAACAATGCACCACATGTCAGAGTGTCACTCACTTGTCTACCTGTCAAGCTGTCACCTGTCAAGCTGACAGGTTGTCAAGCCTTGTCACGCCTCACTGACTGACTTGACAGGTGACAACAATGCACCACATGTCAGAGTGTCACTCACTTGTCTACCTGTCAAGCTGTCACCTGTCAAGCTGACAGGTTGTCAAGCCTTGTCACGCCTCACTGACTGACTTGACAGGTGACAACAATGCACCACATGTCAGAGTGTCACTCACTTGTCTACCTGTCAAGCTGTCACCTGTCAAGCTGACAGGTTGTCAAGCCTTGTCACGCCTCACTGACTGACTTGACAGGTGACAACAATGCACCACATGTCAGAGTGTCACTCACTTGTCTACCTGTCAAGCTGTCACCTGTCAAGCTGACAGGTTGTCAAGCCTTGTCACGCCTCACTGACTGACTTGACAGGTGACAACAATGCACCACATGTCAGAGTGTCACTCACTTGTCTACCTGTCAAGCTGTCACCTGTCAAGCTGACAGGTTGTCAAGCCTTGTCACGCCTCACTGACTGACTTGACAGGTGACAACAATGCACCACATGTCAGAGTGTCACTCACTGTCTACCTGTCAAGCTGTCACCTGTCAAGCTGACAGGTTGTCAAGCCTTGTCACCTCACTGACTGACTTGACAGGTGACAACAATGCACCACATGTCAGAGTGTCACTCACTTGTCTACCTGTCAAGCTGTCACCTGTCAAGCTGACAGGTTGTCAAGCCTTGTCACGCCTCACTGACTGACTTGACAGGTGACAACAATGCACCACATGTCAGAGTGTCACTCACTTGTCTACCTGTCAAGCTGTCACCTGTCAAGCTGACAGGTTGTCAAGCCTTGTCACGCCTCACTGACTGACTTGACAGGTGACAACAATGCACCACATGTCAGAGTGTCACTCACTTGTCTACCTGTCAAGCTGTCACCTGTCAAGCTGACAGGTTGTCAAGCCTTGTCACGCCTCACTGACTGACTTGACAGGTGACAACAATGCACCACATGTCAGAGTGTCACTCACTTGTCTACCTGTCAAGCTGTCACCTGTCAAGCTGACAGGTTGTCAAGCCTTGTCACGCCTCACTGACTGACTTGACAGGTGACAACAATGCACCACATGTCAGAGTGTCACTCACTTGTCTACCTGTCAAGCTGTCACCTGTCAAGCTGACAGGTTGTCAAGCCTTGTCACGCCTCACTGACTGACTTGACAGGTGACAACAATGCACCACATGTCAGAGTGTCACTCACTTGTCTACCTGTCAAGCTGTCACCTGTCAAGCTGACAGGTTGTCAAGCCTTGTCACGCCTCACTGACTGACTTGACAGGTGACAACAATGCACCACATGTCAGAGTGTCACTCACTTGTCTACCTGTCAAGCTGTCACCTGTCAAGCTGACAGGTTGTCAAGCCTTGTCACGCCTCACTGACTGACTTGACAGGTGACAACAATGCACCACATGTCAGAGTGTCACTCACTTGTCTACCTGTCAAGCTGTCACCTGTCAAGCTGACAGGTTGTCAAGCCTTGTCACGCCTCACTGACTGACTTGACAGGTGACAACAATGCACCACATGTCAGAGTGTCACTCACTTGTCTACCTGTCAAGCTGTCACCTGTCAAGCTGACAGGTTGTCAAGCCTGTCACGTCCTGACTGACTTGACAGTTGACAACAATGCACCACATGTCAGAGTGTCACTCACTTGTCTACCTGTCAAGCTGTCACCTGTCAAGCTGACAGTTTGTCAAGCCTTGCCACGCCTCACTGACTGACTTGACAGGTGACAACAATGCACCACATGTCAGGTGTCACTCACTTGTCTACCTGT
>MRSW03000354.1:0-28241 GCA_001923025.3 Taenia multiceps | reverse complement strand
ACGCGCTCACTGACTGCTTGAAGGTGACAACAATGCACCACATGTCAGTAGTGTCCTCACTTGTCTACCTGTCAAGCTGTCACCTGTCAAGCTGACAGGTTGTCAAGCCTTGTCACGCCTCACTGACTGACCTTGACAGCTGACAAAATGCACACATGTCAGAGTGTCACTCACTTGTCTACCTGTCAAGCTGTCACCTGTCAAGCTGACAGGTTGTCAAGCCTTGTCCACGCCTCACTGACTGACTTGACAGGTGACAACAATGCACCACATGCAGAGTGTCACTCACTTGTCTACCTGCAAGCTGTCACCCTGTCAAGCTGACAGGTTGTCAAGCCTTGTCACGCCTCACTGACTGACTTGACAGGTGACAACAATGCACCATGCCAGAGTGTCACTCACTTGTCTACCTGTCAAGCTGTCACCTGTCAGCTGACAGGTTGTCAATCCTTGTCACGCCTCACTGACTGACTTGAAGGTGACAACAGATGCACCACATGTCAGTGTCCACTCCTTTCTACCTGTCAAGCTGTCACCTGTCAAGCTGACAGGTTGTCAAGCCTTGTCACGCCTCACTGACTGACTGACAGGTGACAACAATGCACCACATGTCAGTGTCACTCACACTTGTCTACCTGTCAAGCTGTCACCTGTCAAGCTGACAGGTTGTCAAGCCTTGTCACGCCTCACTGACTGACTTGAGGTGACAACAAGCACCACATGCAGAGTGTCACTCACTTGTCTACCTGTCAAGCTGTCACCTGTCAAGCTGACAGTTGTCAAGCCTTGTCACGCCTCACTGACTGACTTGACAGTGACAACAATGCACCCATGTCAGAGTGTCACTCACTTGTCTACCTGTCAAGCTGTCACCTGTCAGCTGACAGTTTGTCAAGCCTTGTCACGCCTCACTGCTGACTTTGAGGTGACAACAATGCACCACATGCCAGAGTGTCACTCACTTGTCTACCTGTCAGCTGTCACCTGTCAGCTGACAGTTGTCAAGCCTTGTCACGCCTCACTGACTGACTGACAGTGACAACATGCACCACATGCCAGAGTGTCACTCACTTGTCTACCTGTCAGCTGTCACCTGTCAAGCTGACAGGTTGTCAAGCCTTGTCACGCCCACTGACTGACTTGACAGGTGACAACAATGCACCACATGTCAGAGTGTCACTCACTTGTCTACCTGTCAAGCTGTCACCTGTCAAGCTGACAGTTGTCAAGCCTTGTCACGCCTCACTGACTGACTTGACAGGTGACAACAATGCACCACATGTCAGAGTGTCACTCACTTGTCCTACCTGTCAAGCTGTCACCTGTCAAGCTGACAGGTTGTCAAGCCTTGTCACGCCTCACTGACTGACTTGACAGGTACAACAATGCACCACATTCCGAGTGTCACTCACTTGTCTACCTGTCAAGCTGTCACCTGTCAAGCTGACAGGTTGTCAAGCTTGTCACGCCTCACTGACTGACTTGACAGTGACAACAATGCACCACATGTCAGAGTGTCACTCACTTTGTCTACCTGTCAAGCTGTCACCTGTCAAGCTGACAGGTTGTCAAGCCTTGTCACGCCTCACTCACTGACTGACTTGACAGGTGACAACAATGCACCACATGCAAGTGTCACTCACTTGTCTACCTGTCAAGCTGTCACCTGTCAAGCTGACAGGTTGTCAAGCCTTGTCACGCCTCACTGACTGACTTGAGAGGTGACACAATGCACCACATGTCAGAGTGTCACTCACTTGTCTACCTTCAAGCTGTCACCTGTCAAGCTGACAGGTTGTCAAGCCTTGTCACGCCTCACTGACTGACTTGACAGGTGACAACAATGCACCACATGTCAGAGTGTCACTCACTTGTCTACCTGTCAAGCTGTCACCTGTCAAGCTGACAGGTTGTCAAGCCTTGTCACGCCTCACTGACTGACTTGACAGGTGACAACATGCACCATGTCAGAGTGTCACTCACTTGTCTACCTGTCAAGCTGTCACCTGTCAAGCTGACAGTTGTCAAGCCTTGTCACGCCTCACTGACTGACTTGACAGTGACAACAATGCACCACATGCCAGAGTGTCACTCACTTGTCTACCTGTCAAGCTGTCACCTGTCAGCTGACAGGTTGTCAAGCCTTGTCACGCCTCACTGACTGACTTGACAGTGACAACATGCACCACATGCCAGAGTGTCACTCACTTGTCTACCTGTCAAGCTGTCACCTGTCAAGCTGACAGGTTGTCAAGCCTTGTCACGCCTCACTGACTGACTTGAGAGGTGACAACAATGCACCACATGCCAGAGTGTCACTCACTTGTCTACCTGTCAGCTGTCACCTGTCCTGACAGGTTGTCAAGCCTTGTCACGCCTCACTGACTGACTTGACAGGTGACAACAATGCACCACATGTCAGAGTGTCACTCACTCACCTGTCAAGCTCACCTGTCAAGCTGACAGGTTGTCAAGCCTTGTCACGCCTCACTGACTGACTTGAGAGGTGACACAATGCACCACATGTCAGAGTGTCACTCACTTGTCTACCTGTCAAGCTGTCACCTGTCAAGCTGACAGGTTGTCAAGCCTTGTCACGCCTCACTGACTGACTTGACAGGTGACAACAATGCACCACATGTCAGAGTGTCACTCACTTGTCTACCTGTCAAGCTGTCACCTGTCAAGCTGACAGGTTGTCAAGCCTTGTCACGCCTCACTGACTGACTTGACAGGTGACAACAATGCACCACATGTCAGAGTGTCACTCACTTGTCTACCTGTCAAGCTGTCACCTGTCAAGCTGACAGGTTGTCAAGCCTTGTCACGCCTCACTGACTGACTTGACAGGTGACAACAATGCACCACATGTCAGTGTCACTCACTTGTCTACCTGTCAGCTGTCTCACCTGTCAAGCTGACAGGTTGTCAAGCCTTGTCACGCCTCACTGACTGACTTGACAGCTGACAACAATGCACCACATGTCAGAGTGTCACTCACTTGTCTACCTGTCAAGCTGTCACCTGTCAAGCTGACAGGTTGTCAAGCCTTGTCACGCCTCACTGACTGACTTGACAGGTGACAACAATGCACCACATGCCAGAGTGTCACTCACTCGTCTACCTGTCAAGCTGTCACCTGTCAAGCTGACAGGTTGTCAAGCCTTGTCACGCCTCACTGACTGACTTGACAGGTGACAACAATGCACCACATGCCAGAGTGTCACTCACTTGTCTACCTGTCAAGCTGTCACCTGTCAAGCTGACAGGTTGTCAAGCCTTGTCACGCCTCACTGACTGACTTGAGAGGTGACAACAATGCACCACATGTCAGAGTGTCACTCACTTGTCTACCTGTCAAGCTGTCACCTGTCAAGCTGACAGGTTGTCAAGCCTTGTCACGCCTCACTGACTGACTTGACAGGTGACAACAATGCACCACATGCCAGAGTGTCACTCACTTGTCTACCTGTCAAGCTGTCACCTGTCAAGCTGACAGGTTGTCAAGCCTTGTCACGCCTCACTGACTGACTTGACAGGTGACAACAATGCACCACATGTCCAGAGTGTCACTCACTTGTCTACCTGTCAAGCTGTCACCTGTCAAGCTGACAGTTGTCAAGCCTTGTCACGCCTCACTGACTGACTTGAGGTGACAACAATGCACCACATGTCCAGAGTGTCACTCACTTGTCTACCTGTCAAGCTGTCACCTGTCAAGCTGACAGGTTGTCAAGCCTTGTCACGCCTCACTGACTGACTTGAGGTGACAACAATGCACCACATGTCAGAGTGTCACTCACTTGTCTACCTGTCAAGCTGTCACCTGTCAAGCTGACAGGTTGTCAAGCCTTGTCACGCCTCACTGACTGACTTGACAGGTGACAACAATGCACCACATGTCAGAGTGTCACTCACTTGTCTACCTGTCAAGCTGTCACCTGTCAAGCTGACAGGTTGTCAAGCCTTGTCACGCCTCACTGACTGACTTGACAGGTGACAACAATGCACCACATGTCAGAGTGTCACTCACTTGTCTACCTGTCAAGCTGTCACCTGTCAAGCTGACAGGTTGTCAAGCCTTGTCACGCCTCACTGACTGACTTGACAGGTGACAACAATGCACCACATGTCAGAGTGTCACTCACTTGTCTACCTGTCAAGCTGTCACCTGTCAAGCTGACAGGTTGTCAAGCCTTGTCACGCCTCACTGACTGACTTGACAGGTGACAACAATGCACCACATGTCAGAGTGTCACTCACTTGTCTACCTGTCAAGCTGTCACCTGTCAAGCTGACAGGTTGTCAAGCCTTGTCACGCCTCACTGACTGACTTGACAGGTGACAACAATGCACCACATGTCAGAGTGTCACTCACTTGTCTACCTGTCAAGCTGTCACCTGTCAAGCTGACAGGTTGTCAAGCCTTGTCACGCCTCACTGACTGACTTGACAGGTGACAACAATGCACCACATGTCAGAGTGTCACTCACTTGTCTACCTGTCAAGCTGTCACCTGTCAAGCTGACAGGTTGTCAAGCCTTGTCACGCCTCACTGACTGACTTGACAGTGACAACAAGCACCACATGTCAGAGTGTCACTCACTTGTCTACCTGTCAAGCTGTCACCTGTCAAGCTGACAGGTTGTCAAGCCTTGTCACGCCTCACTGACTGACTTGACAGTGACAACAATGCACCACATGTCAGAGTGTCACTCACTTGTCTACCTGTCAAGCTGTCACCTGTCAAGCTGACAGGTTGTCAAGCCTTGTCACGCCTCACTGACTGACTTGACAGGTGACAACAATGCACCACATGTCAGTGTCACTCACTTGTCTACCTGTCAAGCTGTCACCTGTCAAGCTGACAGGTTGTCAAGCCTTGTCACGCCTCACTGACTGACTTGAGAGTTGACAACAATGCACCACATGTCAGAGTGTCACTCACTTGTCTACCTGTCAAGCTGTCACCTGTCAAGCTGACAGGTTGTCAAGCCTTGTCACGCCTCACTGACTGACTTGACAGGTGACAACAATGCACCACATGTCAGAGTGTCACTCACTTGTCTACCTGTCAAGCTGTCACCTGTCAAGCTGACAGTTGTCAAGCCTTGTCACGCCTCACTGACTGACTTGAGGTGACAACAATGCACCACATGTCAGTGTCACTCACTTGTCTACCTGTCAAGCTGTCACCTGTCAAGCTGACAGGTTGTCAAGCCTTGTCACGCCTCACTGACTGACTTGACAGTGACAACAATGCACCACATGTCAGAGTGTCACTCACTTGTCTACCTGTCAAGCTGTCACCTGTCAAGCTGACAGGTTTCAAGCCTTGTCACGCCTCACTGACTGACTTGAGGTGACAACAATGCACCACATGTCAGAGTGTCACTCACTTGTCTACCTGTCAAGCTGTCACCTGTCAAGCTGACAGGTTGTCAAGCCTTGTCACGCCTCACTGACTGACTTGAGAGGTGACAACAATGCACCACATGCCAGAGTGTCACTCACTTGTCTACCTGTCAAGCTGTCACCTGTCAAGCTGACAGTTGTCAACCTTGTCACGCCTCACTGACTGACTTGACAGGTGACAACAATGCACCACAGAGTGTCACTCACTTGTCTACCTGTCAAGCTGTCACCTGTCAAGCTGACAGGTTGTCAAGCCTTGTCACGCCTCACTGACTGACTTGACAGGTGACAACAATGCACCACATGTCAGAGTGTCACTCACTTGTCTACCTGTCAAGCTGTCACCTGTCAAGCTGACAGGTTGTCAAGCCTTGTCACGCCTCACTGACTGACTTGACAGGTGACAACAATGCACCACATGTCAGAGTGTCACTCACTTGTCTACCTGTCAAGCTGTCACCTGTCAAGCTGACAGGTTGTCAAGCCTTGTCACGCCTCACTGACTGACTTGACAGGTGACAACAAGTCACCACATGTCAGAGTGTCACTCACTTGTCTACCTGTCAAGCTGTCACCTGTCAAGCTGACAGGTTGTCAAGCCTTGTCACGCCTCACTGACTGACTTGACAGGTGACAACAATGCACCACATGTCAGAGTGTCACTCACTTGTCTACCTGTCAAGCTGTCACCTGTCAAGCTGACAGGTTGTCAAGCCTTGTCACGCCTCACTGACTGACTTGACAGTGACAACAATGCACCACATGTCAGAGTGTCACTCACTTGTCTACCTGTCAAGCTGTCACCTGTCAGCTGTTGTCAAGCCTTGTCACGCCTCACTGACTGACTTGACAGGTGACAACAATGCACCACATGTCAGAGTGTCACTCACTTGTCTACCTGTCAAGCTGTCACCTGTCAACTGACAGGTTGTCAAGCCTTGTCACGCCTCACTGACTGACTTGAGGTGACAACAATGCACCACATGCCAGAGTGTCACTCACTTGTCTACCTGTCAAGCTGTCACCTGTCAAGCTGACAGGTTGTCAAGCCTTGTCACGCCTCACTGACTGACTTGACAGGTGACAACAATGCACCACATGTCAGAGTGTCACTCACTTGTCTACCTGTCAAGCTGTCACCTGTCAAGCTGACAGGTTGTCAAGCCTTGTCACGCCTCACTGACTGACTTGACAGGTGACAACATGCACCACATGTCAGAGTGTCACTCACTTGTCTACCTGTCAAGCTGTCACCTGTCAAGCTGACAGGTTGTCAAGCCTTGTCACGCCTCACTGACTGACTTGACAGTGACAACAATGCACCACATGTCAGAGTGTCACTCACTTGTCTACCTGTCAAGCTGTCACCTGTCAAGCTGACAGGTTGTCAAGCCTTGTCACGCCTCACTGACTGACTTGACAGTGACAACAATGCACCACATGTCAGAGTGTCACTCACTTGTCTACCTGTCAAGCTGTCACCTGTCAAGCTGACAGGTTGTCAAGCCTTGTCACGCCTCACTGACTGACTTGACAGTGACAACAATGCACCACATGTCAGAGTGTCACTCACTTGTCTACCTGTCAAGCTGTCACCTGTCAAGCTGACAGGTTGTCAAGCCTTGTCACGCCTCACTGACTGACTTGACAGGTGACAACAATGCACCACATGTCAGAGTGTCACTCACTTGTCTACCTGTCAAGCTGTCACCTGTCAAGCTGACAGGTTGTCAAGCCTTGTCACGCCTCACTGACTGACTTGACAGGTGACAACAATGCACCACATGCCAGAGTGTCACTCACTTGTCTACCTGTCAAGCTGTCACCTGTCAAGCTGACAGGTTGTCAAGCCTTGTCACGCCTCACTGACTGACTTGACAGGTGACAACAATGCACCACATGTCAGAGTGTCACTCACTTGTCTACCTGTCAAGCTGTCACCTGTCAAGCTGACAGGTTGTCAAGCCTTGTCACGCCTCACTGACTGACTTGACAGGTGACAACAATGCACCACATGTCAGAGTGTCACTCACTTGTCTACCTGTCAAGCTGTCACCTGTCAAGCTGACAGGTTGTCAAGCCTTGTCACGCCTCACTGACTGACTTGACAGGTGACAACAATGCACCACATGTCAGAGTGTCACTCACTTGTCTACCTGTCAAGCTGTCACCTGTCAAGCTGACAGGTTGTCAAGCCTTGTCACGCCTCACTGACTGACTTGACAGGTGACAACAATGCACCACATGTCAGAGTGTCACTCACTTGTCTACCTGTCAAGCTGTCACCTGTCAAGCTGACAGGTTGTCAAGCCTTGTCACGCCTCACTGACTGACTTGCAGGTGACAACAATGCACCACATGTCAGAGTGTCACTCACTTGTCTACCTGTCAAGCTGTCACCTGTCAAGCTGACAGGTTGTCAAGCCTTGTCACGCCTCACTGACTGACTTGACAGGTGACAACAATGCACCACATGTCAGAGTGTCACTCACTTGTCTACCTGTCAAGCTGTCACCTGTCAAGCTGACAGGTTGT
Source organism: Taenia multiceps (assembly GCA_001923025.3). Taxonomy (NCBI): domain Eukaryota; kingdom Metazoa; phylum Platyhelminthes; class Cestoda; order Cyclophyllidea; family Taeniidae; genus Taenia; species Taenia multiceps. The sequence continues at coordinate 20,291 of MRSW03000354.1, read as the reverse complement.
CAAGCCTTGTCACGCCTCACTGACTGACTTGACAGGTGACAACAATGCACCACATGTCAGAGTGTCACTCACTTGTCTACCTGTCAAGCTGTCACCTGTCAAGCTGACAGGTTGTCAAGCCTTGTCACGCCTCACTGACTGACTTGACAGGTGACAACAATGCACCACATGTCAGAGTGTCACTCACTTGTCTACCTGTCAAGCTGTCACCTGTCAAGCTGACAGGTTGTCAAGCCTTGTCACGCCTCACTGACTGACTTGACAGGTGACAACAATGCACCACATGTCAGAGTGTCACTCACTTGTCTACCTGTCAAGCTGTCACCTGTCAAGCTGACAGGTTGTCAAGCCTTGTCACGCCTCACTGACTGACTTGACAGGTGACAACAATGCACCACATGTCAGAGTGTCACTCACTTGTCTACCTGTCAAGCTGTCACCTGTCAAGCTGACAGGTTGTCAAGCCTTGTCACGCCTCACTGACTGACTTGACGGTGACAACAATGCACCACATGTCAGAGTGTCACTCACTTGTCTACCTGTCAAGCTGTCACCTGTCAAGCTGACAGGTTGTCAAGCCTTGTCACGCCTCACTGACTGACTTGACAGGTGACAACAATGCACCACATGTCAGAGTGTCACTCACTTGTCTACCTGTCAAGCTGTCACCTGTCAAGCTGACAGGTTGTCAAGCCTTGTCACGCCTCACTGACTGACTTGACAGGTGACAACAATGCACCACATGCAGAGTGTCACTCACTTGTCTACCTGTCAAGCTGTCACCTGTCAAGCTGACAGGTTGTCAAGCCTTGTCACGCCTCACTGACTGACTTGACAGGTGACAACAATGCACCACATGTCAGAGTGTCACTCACTTGTCTACCTGTCAAGCTGTCACCTGTCAAGCTGACAGGTTGTCAAGCCTTGTCACGCCTCACTGACTGACTTGACAGGTGACAACAATGCACCACATGTCAGAGTGTCACTCACTTGTCTACCTGTCAAGCTGTCACCTGTCAAGCTGACAGGTTGTCAAGCCTTGTCACGCCTCACTGACTGACTTGACAGGTGACAACAATGCACCACATGTCAGAGTGTCACTCACTTGTCTACCTGTCAAGCTGTCACCTGTCAAGCTGACAGGTTGTCAAGCCTTGTCACGCCTCACTGACTGACTTGACAGGTGACAACAATGCACCACATGTCAGAGTGTCACTCACTTGTCTACCTGTCAAGCTGTCACCTGTCAAGCTGACAGGTTGTCAAGCCTTGTCACGCCTCACTGACTGACTTGACAGTGACAACAATGCACCACATGTCAGAGTGTCACTCACTTGTCTACCTGTCAAGCTGTCACCTGTCAAGCTGACAGGTTGTCAAGCCTTGTCACGCCTCACTGACTGACTTGACAGGTGACAACAATGCACCACATGTCAGAGTGTCACTCACTTGTCTACTGTCAAGCTGTCACCTGTCAAGCTGACAGGTTGTCAAGCCTTGTCACGCCTCACTGACTGACTTGACAGGTGACAACAATGCACCACATGTCAGAGTGTCACTCACTTGTCTACCTGTCAAGCTGTCACCTGTCAAGCTGACAGGTTGTCAAGCCTTGTCACGCCTCACTGACTGACTTGACAGGTGACAACAATGCACCACATGTCAGAGTGTCACTCACTTGTCTACCTGTCAAGCTGTCACCTGTCAAGCTGACAGGTTGTCAAGCCTTGTCACGCCTCACTGACTGACTTGACAGGTGACAACAATGCACCACATGTCAGAGTGTCACTCACTTGTCTACCTGTCAAGCTGTCACTGTCAAGCTGACAGGTTGTCAAGCCTTGTCACGCCTCACTGACTGACTTGACAGGTGACAACAATGCACCACATGTCAGAGTGTCACTCACTTGTCTACCTGTCAAGCTGTCACCTGTCAAGCTGACAGGTTGTCAAGCCTTGTCACGCCTCACTGACTGACTTGACAGGTGACAACAATGCACCACATGTCAGAGTGTCACTCACTTGTCTACCTGTCAAGCTGTCACCTGTCAAGCTGACAGGTTGTCAAGCCTTGTCACGCCTCACTGACTGACTTGACAGGTGACAACAATGCACCACATGTCAGAGTGTCACTCACTTGTCTACCTGTCAAGCTGTCACCTGTCAAGCTGACAGGTTGTCAAGCCTTGTCACGCCTCACTGACTGACTTGACAGGTGACAACAATGCACCACATGTCAGAGTGTCACTCACTTGTCTACCTGTCAAGCTGTCACCTGTCAAGCTGACAGGTTGTCAAGCCTTGTCACGCCTCACTGACTGACTTGACAGGTGACAACAATGCACCACATGTCAGAGTGTCACTCACTTGTCTACCTGTCAAGCTGTCACCTGTCAAGCTGACAGGTTGTCAAGCCTTGTCACGCCTCACTGACTGACTTGACAGGTGACAACAATGCACCACATGTCAGAGTGTCACTCACTTGTCTACCTGTCAAGCTGTCACCTGTCAAGCTGACAGGTTGTCAAGCCTTGTCACGCCTCACTGACTGACTTGACAGGTGACAACAATGCACCACATGTCAGAGTGTCACTCACTTGTCTACCTGTCAAGCTGTCACCTGTCAAGCTGACAGGTTGTCAAGCCTTGTCACGCCTCACTGACTGACTTGACAGGTGACAACAATGCACCACATGTCAGAGTGTCACTCACTTGTCTACCTGTCAAGCTGTCACCTGTCAAGCTGACAGGTTGTCAAGCCTTGTCACGCCTCACTGACTGACTTGACAGGTGACAACAATGCACCACATGTCAGAGTGTCACTCACTTGTCTACCTGTCAAGCTGTCACCTGTCAAGCTGACAGGTTGTCAAGCCTTGTCACGCCTCACTGACTGACTTGACAGGTGACAACAATGCACCACATGTCAGAGTGTCACTCACTTGTCTACCTGTCAAGCTGTCACTGTCAAGCTGACAGGTTGTCAAGCCTTGTCACGCCTCACTGACTGACTTGACAGTGACAACAATGCACCACATGTCAGAGTGTCACTCACTTGTCTACCTGTCAAGCTGTCACCTGTCAAGCTGACAGGTTGTCAAGCCTTGTCACGCCTCACTGACTGACTTGACAGGTGACAACAATGCACCACATGTCAGAGTGTCACTCACTTGTCTACCTGTCAAGCTGTCACCTGTCAAGCTGACAGGTTGTCAAGCCTTGTCACGCCTCACTGACTGACTTGACAGGTGACAACAATGCACCACATGTCAGAGTGTCACTCACTTGTCTACCTGTCAAGCTGTCACCTGTCAAGCTGACAGGTTGTCAAGCCTTGTCACGCCTCACTGACTGACTTGACAGGTGACAACAATGCACCACATGTCAGAGTGTCACTCACTTGTCTACCTGTCAAGCTGTCACCTGTCAAGCTGACAGGTTGTCAAGCCTTGTCACGCCTCACTGACTGACTTGACAGGTGACAACAATGCACCACATGTCAGAGTGTCACTCACTTGTCTACCTGTCAAGCTGTCACCTGTCAAGCTGACAGGTTGTCAAGCCTTGTCACGCCTCACTGACTGACTTGACAGGTGACAACAATGCACCACATGTCAGAGTGTCACTCACTTGTCTACCTGTCAAGCTGTCACCTGTCAAGCTGACAGGTTGTCAAGCCTTGTCACGCCTCACTGACTGACTTGACAGGTGACAACAATGCACCACATGTCAGAGTGTCACTCACTTGTCTACCTGTCAAGCTGTCACCTGTCAAGCTGACAGGTTGTCAAGCCTTGTCACGCCTCACTGACTGACTTGACAGGTGACAACAATGCACCACATGTCAGAGTGTCACTCACTTGTCTACCTGTCAAGCTGTCACCTGTCAAGCTGACAGGTTGTCAAGCCTTGTCACGCCTCACTGACTGACTTGACAGGTGACAACAATGCACCACATGTCAGAGTGTCACTCACTTGTCTACCTGTCAAGCTGTCACCTGTCAAGCTGACAGGTTGTCAAGCCTTGTCACGCCTCACTGACTGACTTGACAGGTGACAACAATGCACCACATGTCAGAGTGTCACTCACTTGTCTACCTGTCAAGCTGTCACCTGTCAAGCTGACAGGTTGTCAAGCCTTGTCACGCCTCACTGACTGACTTGACAGGTGACAACAATGCACCACATGTCAGAGTGTCACTCACTTGTCTACCTGTCAAGCTGTCACCTGTCAAGCTGACAGGTTGTCAAGCCTTGTCACGCCTCACTGACTGACTTGACAGGTGACAACAATGCACCACATGTCAGAGTGTCACTCACTTGTCTACCTGTCAAGCTGTCACCTGTCAAGCTGACAGGTTGTCAAGCCTTGTCACGCCTCACTGACTGACTTGACAGGTGACAACAATGCACCACATGTCAGAGTGTCACTCACTTGTCTACCTGTCAAGCTGTCACCTGTCAAGCTGACAGGTTGTCAAGCCTTGTCACGCCTCACTGACTGACTTGACAGGTGACAACAATGCACCACATGTCAGAGTGTCACTCACTTGTCTACCTGTCAAGCTGTCACCTGTCAAGCTGACAGGTTGTCAAGCCTTGTCACGCCTCACTGACTGACTTGACAGGTGACAACAATGCACCACATGTCAGAGTGTCACTCACTTGTCTACCTGTCAAGCTGTCACCTGTCAAGCTGACAGGTTGTCAAGCCTTGTCACGCCTCACTGACTGACTTGACAGGTGACAACAATGCACCACATGTCAGAGTGTCACTCACTTGTCTACCTGTCAAGCTGTCACCTGTCAAGCTGACAGGTTGTCAAGCCTTGTCACGCCTCACTGACTGACTTGACAGGTGACAACAATGCACCACATGTCAGAGTGTCACTCACTTGTCTACCTGTCAAGCTGTCACCTGTCAAGCTGACAGGTTGTCAAGCCTTGTCACGCCTCACTGACTGACTTGACAGGTGACAACAATGCACCACATGTCAGAGTGTCACTCACTTGTCTACCTGTCAAGCTGTCACCTGTCAAGCTGACAGGTTGTCAAGCCTTGTCACGCCTCACTGACTGACTTGACAGGTGACAACAATGCACCACATGTCAGAGTGTCACTCACTTGTCTACCTGTCAAGCTGTCACCTGTCAAGCTGACAGGTTGTCAAGCCTTGTCACGCCTCACTGACTGACTTGACAGGTGACAACAATGCACCACATGTCAGAGTGTCACTCACTTGTCTACCTGTCAAGCTGTCACCTGTCAAGCTGACAGGTTGTCAAGCCTTGTCACGCCTCACTGACTGACTTGACAGGTGACAACAATGCACCACATGTCAGAGTGTCACTCACTTGTCTACCTGTCAAGCTGTCACCTGTCAAGCTGACAGGTTGTCAAGCCTTGTCACGCCTCACTGACTGACTTGACAGGTGACAACAATGCACCACATGTCAGAGTGTCACTCACTTGTCTACCTGTCAAGCTGTCACCTGTCAAGCTGACAGGTTGTCAAGCCTTGTCACGCCTCACTGACTGACTTGACAGGTGACAACAATGCACCACATGTCAGAGTGTCACTCACTTGTCTACCTGTCAAGCTGTCACCTGTCAAGCTGACAGGTTGTCAAGCCTTGTCACGCCTCACTGACTGACTTGACAGGTGACCAATGCACCACATGTCAGAGTGTCACTCACTTGTCTACCTGTCAAGCTGTCACCTGTCAAGCTGACAGGTTGTCAAGCCTTGTCACGCCTCACTGACTGACTTGACAGGTGACAACAATGCACCACATGTCAGAGTGTCACTCACTTGTCTACCTGTCAAGCTGTCACCTGTCAAGCTGACAGGTTGTCAAGCCTTGTCACGCCTCACTGACTGACTTGACAGGTGACAACAATGCACCACATGTCAGAGTGTCACTCACTTGTCTACCTGTCAAGCTGTCACCTGTCAAGCTGACAGGTTGTCAAGCCTTGTCACGCCTCACTGACTGACTTGACAGGTGACAACAATGCACCACATGTCAGAGTGTCACTCACTTGTCTACCTGTCAAGCTGTCACCTGTCAAGCTGACAGGTTGTCAAGCCTTGTCACGCCTCACTGACTGACTTGACAGGTGACAACAATGCACCACATGTCAGAGTGTCACTCACTTGTCTACCTGTCAAGCTGTCACCTGTCAAGCTGACAGGTTGTCAAGCCTTGTCACGCCTCACTGACTGACTTGACAGGTGACAACAATGCACCACATGTCAGAGTGTCACTCACTTGTCTACCTGTCAAGCTGTCACCTGTCAAGCTGACAGGTTGTCAAGCCTTGTCACGCCTCACTGACTGACTTGACAGGTGACAACAATGCACCACATGTCAGAGTGTCACTCACTTGTCTACCTGTCAAGCTGTCACCTGTCAAGCTGACAGGTTGTCAAGCCTTGTCACGCCTCACTGACTGACTTGACAGGTGACAACAATGCACCACATGTCAGAGTGTCACTCACTTGTCTACCTGTCAAGCTGTCACCTGTCAAGCTGACAGGTTGTCAAGCCTTGTCACGCCTCACTGACTGACTTGACAGGTGACAACAATGCACCACATGTCAGAGTGTCACTCACTTGTCTACCTGTCAAGCTGTCACCTGTCAAGCTGACAGGTTGTCAAGCCTTGTCACGCCTCACTGACTGACTTGACAGGTGACAACAATGCACCACATGTCAGAGTGTCACTCACTTGTCTACCTGTCAAGCTGTCACCTGTCAAGCTGACAGGTTGTCAAGCCTTGTCACGCCTCACTGACTGACTTGACAGGTGACAACAATGCACCACATGTCAGAGTGTCACTCACTTGTCTACCTGTCAAGCTGTCACCTGTCAAGCTGACAGGTTGTCAAGCCTTGTCACGCCTCACTGACTGACTTGACAGGTGACAACAATGCACCACATGTCAGAGTGTCACTCACTTGTCTACCTGTCAAGCTGTCACCTGTCAAGCTGACAGGTTGTCAAGCCTTGTCACGCCTCACTGACTGACTTGACAGGTGACAACAATGCACCACATGTCAGAGTGTCACTCACTTGTCTACCTGTCAAGCTGTCACCTGTCAAGCTGACAGGTTGTCAAGCCTTGTCACGCCTCACTGACTGACTTGACAGGTGACAACAATGCACCACATGTCAGAGTGTCACTCACTTGTCTACCTGTCAAGCTGTCACCTGTCAAGCTGACAGGTTGTCAAGCCTTGTCACGCCTCACTGACTGACTTGACAGGTGACAACAATGCACCACATGTCAGAGTGTCACTCACTTGTCTACCTGTCAAGCTGTCACCTGTCAAGCTGACAGGTTGTCAAGCCTTGTCACGCCTCACTGACTGACTTGACAGGTGACAACAATGCACCACATGTCAGAGTGTCACTCACTTGTCTACCTGTCAAGCTGTCACCTGTCAAGCTGACAGGTTGTCAAGCCTTGTCACGCCTCACTGACTGACTTGACAGGTGACAACAATGCACCACATGTCAGAGTGTCACTCACTTGTCTACCTGTCAAGCTGTCACCTGTCAAGCTGACAGGTTGTCAAGCCTTGTCACGCCTCACTGACTGACTTGACAGGTGACAACAATGCACCACATGTCAGAGTGTCACTCACTTGTCTACCTGTCAAGCTGTCACCTGTCAAGCTGACAGGTTGTCAAGCCTTGTCACGCCTCACTGACTGACTTGACAGGTGACAACAATGCACCACATGTCAGAGTGTCACTCACTTGTCTACCTGTCAAGCTGTCACCTGTCAAGCTGACAGGTTGTCAAGCCTTGTCACGCCTCACTGACTGACTTGACAGGTGACAACAATGCACCACATGTCAGAGTGTCACTCACTTGTCTACCTGTCAAGCTGTCACCTGTCAAGCTGACAGGTTGTCAAGCCTTGTCACGCCTCACTGACTGACTTGACAGGTGACAACAATGCACCACATGTCAGAGTGTCACTCACTTGTCTACCTGTCAAGCTGTCACCTGTCAAGCTGACAGGTTGTCAAGCCTTGTCACGCCTCACTGACTGACTTGACAGGTGACAACAATGCACCACATGTCAGAGTGTCACTCACTTGTCTACCTGTCAAGCTGTCACCTGTCAAGCTGACAGGTTGTCAAGCCTTGTCACGCCTCACTGACTGACTTGACAGGTGACAACAATGCACCACATGTCAGAGTGTCACTCACTTGTCTACCTGTCAAGCTGTCACCTGTCAAGCTGACAGGTTGTCAAGCCTTGTCACGCCTCACTGACTGACTTGACAGGTGACAACAATGCACCACATGTCAGAGTGTCACTCACTTGTCTACCTGTCAAGCTGTCACCTGTCAAGCTGACAGGTTGTCAAGCCTTGTCACGCCTCACTGACTGACTTGACAGGTGACAACAATGCACCACATGTCAGAGTGTCACTCACTTGTCTACCTGTCAAGCTGTCACCTGTCAAGCTGACAGGTTGTCAAGCCTTGTCACGCCTCACTGACTGACTTGACAGGTGACAACAATGCACCACATGTCAGAGTGTCACTCACTTGTCTACCTGTCAAGCTGTCACCTGTCAAGCTGACAGGTTGTCAAGCCTTGTCACGCCTCACTGACTGACTTGACAGGTGACAACAATGCACCACATGTCAGAGTGTCACTCACTTGTCTACCTGTCAAGCTGTCACCTGTCAAGCTGACAGGTTGTCAAGCCTTGTCACGCCTCACTGACTGACTTGACAGGTGACAACAATGCACCACATGTCAGAGTGTCACTCACTTGTCTACCTGTCAAGCTGTCACCTGTCAAGCTGACAGGTTGTCAAGCCTTGTCACGCCTCACTGACTGACTTGACAGGTGACAACAATGCACCACATGTCAGAGTGTCACTCACTTGTCTACCTGTCAAGCTGTCACCTGTCAAGCTGACAGGTTGTCAAGCCTTGTCACGCCTCACTGACTGACTTGACAGGTGACAACAATGCACCACATGTCAGAGTGTCACTCACTTGTCTACCTGTCAAGCTGTCACCTGTCAAGCTGACAGGTTGTCAAGCCTTGTCACGCCTCACTGACTGACTTGACAGGTGACAACAATGCACCACATGTCAGAGTGTCACTCACTTGTCTACCTGTCAAGCTGTCACCTGTCAAGCTGACAGGTTGTCAAGCCTTGTCACGCCTCACTGACTGACTTGACAGGTGACAACAATGCACCACATGTCAGAGTGTCACTCACTTGTCTACCTGTCAAGCTGTCACCTGTCAAGCTGACAGGTTGTCAAGCCTTGTCACGCCTCACTGACTGACTTGACAGGTGACAACAATGCACCACATGTCAGAGTGTCACTCACTTGTCTACCTGTCAAGCTGTCACCTGTCAAGCTGACAGGTTGTCAAGCCTTGTCACGCCTCACTGACTGACTTGACAGGTGACAACAATGCACCACATGTCAGAGTGTCACTCACTTGTCTACCTGTCAAGCTGTCACCTGTCAAGCTGACAGGTTGTCAAGCCTTGTCACGCCTCACTGACTGACTTGACAGGTGACAACAATGCACCACATGTCAGAGTGTCACTCACTTGTCTACCTGTCAAGCTGTCACCTGTCAAGCTGACAGGTTGTCAAGCCTTGTCACGCCTCACTGACTGACTTGACAGGTGACAACAATGCACCACATGTCAGAGTGTCACTCACTTGTCTACCTGTCAAGCTGTCACCTGTCAAGCTGACAGGTTGTCAAGCCTTGTCACGCCTCACTGACTGACTTGACAGGTGACAACAATGCACCACATGTCAGAGTGTCACTCACTTGTCTACCTGTCAAGCTGTCACCTGTCAAGCTGACAGGTTGTCAAGCCTTGTCACGCCTCACTGACTGACTTGACAGGTGACAACAATGCACCACATGTCAGAGTGTCACTCACTTGTCTACCTGTCAAGCTGTCACCTGTCAAGCTGACAGGTTGTCAAGCCTTGTCACGCCTCACTGACTGACTTGACAGGTGACAACAATGCACCACATGTCAGAGTGTCACTCACTTGTCTACCTGTCAAGCTGTCACCTGTCAAGCTGACAGGTTGTCAAGCCTTGTCACGCCTCACTGACTGACTTGACAGGTGACAACAATGCACCACATGTCAGAGTGTCACTCACTTGTCTACCTGTCAAGCTGTCACCTGTCAAGCTGACAGGTTGTCAAGCCTTGTCACGCCTCACTGACTGACTTGACAGGTGACAACAATGCACCACATGTCAGAGTGTCACTCACTTGTCTACCTGTCAAGCTGTCACCTGTCAAGCTGACAGGTTGTCAAGCCTTGTCACGCCTCACTGACTGACTTGACAGGTGACAACAATGCACCACATGTCAGAGTGTCACTCACTTGTCTACCTGTCAAGCTGTCACCTGTCAAGCTGACAGGTTGTCAAGCCTTGTCACGCCTCACTGACTGACTTGACAGGTGACAACAATGCACCACATGTCAGAGTGTCACTCACTTGTCTACCTGTCAAGCTGTCACCTGTCAAGCTGACAGGTTGTCAAGCCTTGTCACGCCTCACTGACTGACTTGACAGGTGACAACAATGCACCACATGTCAGAGTGTCACTCACTTGTCTACCTGTCAAGCTGTCACCTGTCAAGCTGACAGGTTGTCAAGCCTTGTCACGCCTCACTGACTGACTTGACAGGTGACAACAATGCACCACATGTCAGAGTGTCACTCACTTGTCTACCTGTCAAGCTGTCACCTGTCAAGCTGACAGGTTGTCAAGCCTTGTCACGCCTCACTGACTGACTTGACAGGTGACAACAATGCACCACATGTCAGAGTGTCACTCACTTGTCTACCTGTCAAGCTGTCACCTGTCAAGCTGACAGGTTGTCAAGCCTTGTCACGCCTCACTGACTGACTTGACAGGTGACAACAATGCACCACATGTCAGAGTGTCACTCACTTGTCTACCTGTCAAGCTGTCACCTGTCAAGCTGACAGGTTGTCAAGCCTTGTCACGCCTCACTGACTGACTTGACAGGTGACAACAATGCACCACATGTCAGAGTGTCACTCACTTGTCTACCTGTCAAGCTGTCACCTGTCAAGCTGACAGGTTGTCAAGCCTTGTCACGCCTCACTGACTGACTTGACAGTGACAACAATGCACCACATGTCAGAGTGTCACTCACTTGTCTACCTGTCAAGCTGTCACCTGTCAAGCTGACAGGTTGTCAAGCCTTGTCACGCCTCACTGACTGACTTGACAGGTGACAACAATGCACCACATGTCAGAGTGTCACTCACTTGTCTACCTGTCAAGCTGTCACCTGTCAAGCTGACAGGTTGTCAAGCCTTGTCACGCCTCACTGACTGACTTGACAGGTGACAACAATGCACCACATGTCAGAGTGTCACTCACTTGTCTACCTGTCAAGCTGTCACCTGTCAAGCTGACAGGTTGTCAAGCCTTGTCACGCCTCACTGACTGACTTGACAGGTGACAACAATGCACCACATGTCAGAGTGTCACTCACTTGTCTACCTGTCAAGCTGTCACCTGTCAAGCTGACAGGTTGTCAAGCCTTGTCACGCCTCACTGACTGACTTGACAGGTGACAACAATGCACCACATGTCAGAGTGTCACTCACTTGTCTACCTGTCAAGCTGTCACCTGTCAAGCTGACAGGTTGTCAAGCCTTGTCACGCCTCACTGACTGACTTGACAGGTGACAACAATGCACCACATGTCAGAGTGTCACTCACTTGTCTACCTGTCAAGCTGTCACCTGTCAAGCTGACAGGTTGTCAAGCCTTGTCACGCCTCACTGACTGACTTGACAGGTGACAACAATGCACCACATGTCAGAGTGTCACTCACTTGTCTACCTGTCAAGCTGTCACCTGTCAAGCTGACAGGTTGTCAAGCCTTGTCACGCCTCACTGACTGACTTGACAGGTGACAACAATGCACCACATGTCAGAGTGTCACTCACTTGTCTACCTGTCAAGCTGTCACCTGTCAAGCTGACAGGTTGTCAAGCCTTGTCACGCCTCACTGACTGACTTGACAGGTGACAACAATGCACCACATGTCAGAGTGTCACTCACTTGTCTACCTGTCAAGCTGTCACCTGTCAAGCTGACAGGTTGTCAAGCCTTGTCACGCCTCACTGACTGACTTGACAGGTGACAACAATGCACCACATGTCAGAGTGTCACTCACTTGTCTACCTGTCAAGCTGTCACCTGTCAAGCTGACAGGTTGTCAAGCCTTGTCACGCCTCACTGACTGACTTGACAGGTGACAACAATGCACCACATGTCAGAGTGTCACTCACTTGTCTACCTGTCAAGCTGTCACCTGTCAAGCTGACAGGTTGTCAAGCCTTGTCACGCCTCACTGACTGACTTGACAGGTGACAACAATGCACCACATGTCAGAGTGTCACTCACTTGTCTACCTGTCAAGCTGTCACCTGTCAAGCTGACAGGTTGTCAAGCCTTGTCACGCCTCACTGACTGACTTGACAGGTGACAACAATGCACCACATGTCAGAGTGTCACTCACTTGTCTACCTGTCAAGCTGTCACCTGTCAAGCTGACAGGTTGTCAAGCCTTGTCACGCCTCACTGACTGACTTGACAGGTGACAACAATGCACCACATGTCAGAGTGTCACTCACTTGTCTACCTGTCAAGCTGTCACCTGTCAAGCTGACAGGTTGTCAAGCCTTGTCACGCCTCACTGACTGACTTGACAGGTGACAACAATGCACCACATGTCAGAGTGTCACTCACTTGTCTACCTGTCAAGCTGTCACCTGTCAAGCTGACAGGTTGTCAAGCCTTGTCACGCCTCACTGACTGACTTGACAGGTGACAACAATGCACCACATGTCAGAGTGTCACTCACTTGTCTACCTGTCAAGCTGTCACCTGTCAAGCTGACAGGTTGTCAAGCCTTGTCACGCCTCACTGACTGACTTGACAGGTGACAACAATGCACCACATGTCAGAGTGTCACTCACTTGTCTACCTGTCAAGCTGTCACCTGTCAAGCTGACAGGTTGTCAAGCCTTGTCACGCCTCACTGACTGACTTGACAGGTGACAACAATGCACCACATGTCAGAGTGTCACTCACTTGTCTACCTGTCAAGCTGTCACCTGTCAAGCTGACAGGTTGTCAAGCCTTGTCACGCCTCACTGACTGACTTGACAGGTGACAACAATGCACCACATGTCAGAGTGTCACTCACTTGTCTACCTGTCAAGCTGTCACCTGTCAAGCTGACAGGTTGTCAAGCCTTGTCACGCCTCACTGACTGACTTGACAGGTGACAACAATGCACCACATGTCAGAGTGTCACTCACTTGTCTACCTGTCAAGCTGTCACCTGTCAAGCTGACAGGTTGTCAAGCCTTGTCACGCCTCACTGACTGACTTGACAGGTGACAACAATGCACCACATGTCAGAGTGTCACTCACTTGTCTACCTGTCAAGCTGTCACCTGTCAAGCTGACAGGTTGTCAAGCCTTGTCACGCCTCACTGACTGACTTGACAGGTGACAACAATGCACCACATGTCAGAGTGTCACTCACTTGTCTACCTGTCAAGCTGTCACCTGTCAAGCTGACAGGTTGTCAAGCCTTGTCACGCCTCACTGACTGACTTGACAGGTGACAACAATGCACCACATGTCAGAGTGTCACTCACTTGTCTACCTGTCAAGCTGTCACCTGTCAAGCTGACAGGTTGTCAAGCCTTGTCACGCCTCACTGACTGACTTGACAGGTGACAACAATGCACCACATGTCAGAGTGTCACTCACTTGTCTACCTGTCAAGCTGTCACCTGTCAAGCTGACAGGTTGTCAAGCCTTGTCACGCCTCACTGACTGACTTGACAGGTGACAACAATGCACCACATGTCAGAGTGTCACTCACTTGTCTACCTGTCAAGCTGTCACCTGTCAAGCTGACAGGTTGTCAAGCCTTGTCACGCCTCACTGACTGACTTGACAGGTGACAACAATGCACCACATGTCAGAGTGTCACTCACTTGTCTACCTGTCAAGCTGTCACCTGTCAAGCTGACAGGTTGTCAAGCCTTGTCACGCCTCACTGACTGACTTGACAGGTGACAACAATGCACCACATGTCAGAGTGTCACTCACTTGTCTACCTGTCAAGCTGTCACCTGTCAAGCTGACAGGTTGTCAAGCCTTGTCACGCCTCACTGACTGACTTGACAGGTGACAACAATGCACCACATGTCAGAGTGTCACTCACTTGTCTACCTGTCAAGCTGTCACCTGTCAAGCTGACAGGTTGTCAAGCCTTGTCACGCCTCACTGACTGACTTGACAGGTGACAACAATGCACCACATGTCAGAGTGTCACTCACTTGTCTACCTGTCAAGCTGTCACCTGTCAAGCTGACAGGTTGTCAAGCCTTGTCACGCCTCACTGACTGACTTGACAGGTGACAACAATGCACCACATGTCAGAGTGTCACTCACTTGTCTACCTGTCAAGCTGTCACCTGTCAAGCTGACAGGTTGTCAAGCCTTGTCACGCCTCACTGACTGACTTGACAGGTGACAACAATGCACCACATGTCAGAGTGTCACTCACTTGTCTACCTGTCAAGCTGTCACCTGTCAAGCTGACAGGTTGTCAAGCCTTGTCACGCCTCACTGACTGACTTGACAGGTGACAACAATGCACCACATGTCAGAGTGTCACTCACTTGTCTACCTGTCAAGCTGTCACCTGTCAAGCTGACAGGTTGTCAAGCCTTGTCACGCCTCACTGACTGACTTGACAGGTGACAACAATGCACCACATGTCAGAGTGTCACTCACTTGTCTACCTGTCAAGCTGTCACCTGTCAAGCTGACAGGTTGTCAAGCCTTGTCACGCCTCACTGACTGACTTGACAGGTGACAACAATGCACCACATGTCAGAGTGTCACTCACTTGTCTACCTGTCAAGCTGTCACCTGTCAAGCTGACAGGTTGTCAAGCCTTGTCACGCCTCACTGACTGACTTGACAGTGACAACAATGCACCACATGTCAGAGTGTCACTCACTTGTCTACCTGTCAAGCTGTCACCTGTCAAGCTGACAGGTTGTCAAGCCTTGTCACGCCTCACTGACTGACTTGACAGGTGACAACAATGCACCACATGTCAGAGTGTCACTCACTTGTCTACCTGTCAAGCTGTCACCTGTCAAGCTGACAGGTTGTCAAGCCTTGTCACGCCTCACTGACTGACTTGACAGGTGACAACAATGCACCACATGTCAGAGTGTCACTCACTTGTCTACCTGTCAAGCTGTCACCTGTCAAGCTGACAGGTTGTCAAGCCTTGTCACGCCTCACTGACTGACTTGACAGGTGACAACAATGCACCACATGTCAGAGTGTCACTCACTTGTCTACCTGTCAAGCTGTCACCTGTCAAGCTGACAGGTTGTCAAGCCTTGTCACGCCTCACTGACTGACTTGACAGGTGACAACAATGCACCACATGTCAGAGTGTCACTCACTTGTCTACCTGTCAAGCTGTCACCTGTCAAGCTGACAGGTTGTCAAGCCTTGTCACGCCTCACTGACTGACTTGACAGGTGACAACAATGCACCACATGTCAGAGTGTCACTCACTTGTCTACCTGTCAAGCTGTCACCTGTCAAGCTGACAGGTTGTCAAGCCTTGTCACGCCTCACTGACTGACTTGACAGGTGACAACAATGCACCACATGTCAGAGTGTCACTCACTTGTCTACCTGTCAAGCTGTCACCTGTCAAGCTGACAGGTTGTCAAGCCTTGTCACGCCTCACTGACTGACTTGACAGGTGACAACAATGCACCACATGTCAGAGTGTCACTCACTTGTCTACCTGTCAAGCTGTCACCTGTCAAGCTGACAGGTTGTCAAGCCTTGTCACGCCTCACTGACTGACTTGACAGTGACAACAATGCACCACATGTCAGAGTGTCACTCACTTGTCTACCTGTCAAGCTGTCACCTGTCAAGCTGACAGGTTGTCAAGCCTTGTCACGCCTCACTGACTGACTTGACAGGTGACAACAATGCACCACATGTCAGAGTGTCACTCACTTGTCTACCTGTCAAGCTGTCACCTGTCAAGCTGACAGGTTGTCAAGCCTTGTCACGCCTCACTGACTGACTTGACAGGTGACAACAATGCACCACATGTCAGAGTGTCACTCACTTGTCTACCTGTCAAGCTGTCACCTGTCAAGCTGACAGGTTGTCAAGCCTTGTCACGCCTCACTGACTGACTTGACAGGTGACAACAATGCACCACATGTCAGAGTGTCACTCACTTGTCTACCTGTCAAGCTGTCACCTGTCAAGCTGACAGGTTGTCAAGCCTTGTCACGCCTCACTGACTGACTTGACAGGTGACAACAATGCACCACATGTCAGAGTGTCACTCACTTGTCTACCTGTCAAGCTGTCACCTGTCAAGCTGACAGGTTGTCAAGCCTTGTCACGCCTCACTGACTGACTTGACAGGTGACAACAATGCACCACATGTCAGAGTGTCACTCACTTGTCTACCTGTCAAGCTGTCACCTGTCAAGCTGACAGGTTGTCAAGCCTTGTCACGCCTCACTGACTGACTTGACAGGTGACAACAATGCACCACATGTCAGAGTGTCACTCACTTGTCTACCTGTCAAGCTGTCACCTGTCAAGCTGACAGGTTGTCAAGCCTTGTCACGCCTCACTGACTGACTTGACAGGTGACAAC
Source organism: Taenia multiceps (assembly GCA_001923025.3). Lineage (NCBI taxonomy): Eukaryota > Metazoa > Platyhelminthes > Cestoda > Cyclophyllidea > Taeniidae > Taenia > Taenia multiceps. The sequence goes on along the minus strand of MRSW03000354.1, from coordinate 3,470 downwards.
AATGCACCACATGTCAGAGTGTCACTCACTTGTCTACCTGTCAAGCTGTCACCTGTCAAGCTGACAGGTTGTCAAGCCTTGTCACGCCTCACTGACTGACTTGACAGGTGACAACAATGCACCACATGTCAGAGTGTCACTCACTTGTCTACCTGTCAAGCTGTCACCTGTCAAGCTGACAGGTTGTCAAGCCTTGTCACGCCTCACTGACTGACTTGACAGGTGACAACAATGCACCACATGTCAGAGTGTCACTCACTTGTCTACCTGTCAAGCTGTCACCTGTCAAGCTGACAGGTTGTCAAGCCTTGTCACGCCTCACTGACTGACTTGACAGGTGACAACAATGCACCACATGTCAGAGTGTCACTCACTTGTCTACCTGTCAAGCTGTCACCTGTCAAGCTGACAGGTTGTCAAGCCTTGTCACGCCTCACTGACTGACTTGACAGGTGACAACAATGCACCACATGTCAGAGTGTCACTCACTTGTCTACCTGTCAAGCTGTCACCTGTCAAGCTGACAGGTTGTCAAGCCTTGTCACGCCTCACTGACTGACTTGACAGGTGACAACAATGCACCACATGTCAGAGTGTCACTCACTTGTCTACCTGTCAAGCTGTCACCTGTCAAGCTGACAGGTTGTCAAGCCTTGTCACGCCTCACTGACTGACTTGACAGGTGACAACAATGCACCACATGTCAGAGTGTCACTCACTTGTCTACCTGTCAAGCTGTCACCTGTCAAGCTGACAGGTTGTCAAGCCTTGTCACGCCTCACTGACTGACTTGACAGGTGACAACAATGCACCACATGTCAGAGTGTCACTCACTTGTCTACCTGTCAAGCTGTCACCTGTCAAGCTGACAGGTTGTCAAGCCTTGTCACGCCTCACTGACTGACTTGACAGGTGACAACAATGCACCACATGTCAGAGTGTCACTCACTTGTCTACCTGTCAAGCTGTCACCTGTCAAGCTGACAGGTTGTCAAGCCTTGTCACGCCTCACTGACTGACTTGACAGGTGACAACAATGCACCACATGTCAGAGTGTCACTCACTTGTCTACCTGTCAAGCTGTCACCTGTCAAGCTGACAGGTTGTCAAGCCTTGTCACGCCTCACTGACTGACTTGACAGGTGACAACAATGCACCACATGTCAGAGTGTCACTCACTTGTCTACCTGTCAAGCTGTCACCTGTCAAGCTGACAGGTTGTCAAGCCTTGTCACGCCTCACTGACTGACTTGACAGGTGACAACAATGCACCACATGTCAGAGTGTCACTCACTTGTCTACCTGTCAAGCTGTCACCTGTCAAGCTGACAGGTTGTCAAGCCTTGTCACGCCTCACTGACTGACTTGACAGGTGACAACAATGCACCACATGTCAGAGTGTCACTCACTTGTCTACCTGTCAAGCTGTCACCTGTCAAGCTGACAGGTTGTCAAGCCTTGTCACGCCTCACTGACTGACTTGACAGGTGACAACAATGCACCACATGTCAGAGTGTCACTCACTTGTCTACCTGTCAAGCTGTCACCTGTCAAGCTGACAGGTTGTCAAGCCTTGTCACGCCTCACTGACTGACTTGACAGGTGACAACAATGCACCACATGTCAGAGTGTCACTCACTTGTCTACCTGTCAAGCTGTCACCTGTCAAGCTGACAGGTTGTCAAGCCTTGTCACGCCTCACTGACTGACTTGACAGGTGACAACAATGCACCACATGTCAGAGTGTCACTCACTTGTCTACCTGTCAAGCTGTCACCTGTCAAGCTGACAGGTTGTCAAGCCTTGTCACGCCTCACTGACTGACTTGACAGGTGACAACAATGCACCACATGTCAGAGTGTCACTCACTTGTCTACCTGTCAAGCTGTCACCTGTCAAGCTGACAGGTTGTCAAGCCTTGTCACGCCTCACTGACTGACTTGACAGGTGACAACAATGCACCACATGTCAGAGTGTCACTCACTTGTCTACCTGTCAAGCTGTCACCTGTCAAGCTGACAGGTTGTCAAGCCTTGTCACGCCTCACTGACTGACTTGACAGGTGACAACAATGCACCACATGTCAGAGTGTCACTCACTTGTCTACCTGTCAAGCTGTCACCTGTCAAGCTGACAGGTTGTCAAGCCTTGTCACGCCTCACTGACTGACTTGACAGTGACAACAATGCACCACATGTCAGAGTGTCACTCACTTGTCTACCTGTCAAGCTGTCACCTGTCAAGCTGACAGGTTGTCAAGCCTTGTCACGCCTCACTGACTGACTTGACAGGTGACAACAATGCACCACATGTCAGAGTGTCACTCACTTGTCTACCTGTCAAGCTGTCACCTGTCAAGCTGACAGGTTGTCAAGCCTTGTCACGCCTCACTGACTGACTTGACAGGTGACAACAATGCACCACATGTCAGAGTGTCACTCACTTGTCTACCTGTCAAGCTGTCACCTGTCAAGCTGACAGGTTGTCAAGCCTTGTCACGCCTCACTGACTGACTTGACAGGTGACAACAATGCACCACATGTCAGAGTGTCACTCACTTGTCTACCTGTCAAGCTGTCACCTGTCAAGCTGACAGGTTGTCAAGCCTTGTCACGCCTCACTGACTGACTTGACAGGTGACAACAATGCACCACATGTCAGAGTGTCACTCACTTGTCTACCTGTCAAGCTGTCACCTGTCAAGCTGACAGGTTGTCAAGCCTTGTCACGCCTCACTGACTGACTTGAGGTGACAACAATGCACCACATGTCAGAGTGTCACTCACTTGTCTACCTGTCAAGCTGTCACCTGTCAAGCTGACAGGTTGTCAAGCCTTGTCACGCCTCACTGACTGACTTGACAGGTGACAACAATGCACCACATGTCAGAGTGTCACTCACTTGTCTACCTGTCAAGCTGTCACCTGTCAAGCTGACAGGTTGTCAAGCCTTGTCACGCCTCACTGACTGACTTGACAGGTGACAACAATGCACCACATGTCAGAGTGTCACTCACTTGTCTACCTGTCAAGCTGTCACCTGTCAAGCTGACAGGTTGTCAAGCCTTGTCACGCCTCACTGACTGACTTGACAGGTGACAACAATGCACCACATGTCAGAGTGTCACTCACTTGTCTACCTGTCAAGCTGTCACCTGTCAAGCTGACAGGTTGTCAAGCCTTGTCACGCCTCACTGACTGACTTGACAGTGACAACAATGCACCACATGTCAGAGTGTCACTCACTTGTCTACCTGTCAAGCTGTCACCTGTCAAGCTGACAGGTTGTCAAGCCTTGTCACGCCTCACTGACTGACTTGACAGGTGACAACAATGCACCACATGTCAGAGTGTCACTCACTTGTCTACCTGTCAAGCTGTCACCTGTCAAGCTGACAGGTTGTCAAGCCTTGTCACGCCTCACTGACTGACTTGACAGGTGACAACAATGCACCATGTCAGAGTGTCACT
>MRSW03000353.1:0-24695 GCA_001923025.3 Taenia multiceps | reverse complement strand
GTGTCACTCACTTGTCTACCTGTCAAGCTGTCACCTGTCAAGCTGAGGTTTCAAGCCTTGTCCCGCCTCACTGACTGACTTGACAGGTGACAATGCACCACATGGCAGTGTCACTCACTTGTCTACCTGTCAAGCTGTCACCTGTCAAGCTGACGGTTGTCAAGCCTTGTCACGCCTCACTGACTGACTTGACAGGTGACAACAATGCACCACATGTCAGAGTGTCACTCACTTGTCTACCTGTCAAGCTGTCACCTGTCAAGCTGACAGGTTGTCAAGCCTTGTCACGCCTCACTGACTGACTTGACAGGTGACAACAATGCACCACATGTCAGAGTGTCACTCACTTGTCTACCTGTCAAGCTGTCACCTGTCAAGCTGACAGGTTGTCAAGCCTTGTCACGCCTCACTGACTGACTTGACAGTGACACAATGCACCACATGTCAGAGTGTCACTCACTTGTCTACCTGTCAAGCTGTCACCTGTCAACCGCTGACAGGTTTGTCAAGCCTTGTCACGCCCTCACTGACTGACTTGACAGGTGACAACAATGCACCACATGTCAGAGTGTCACTCACTTGTCTACCTGTCAACTGTCACCTGTCAAGCTGACAGGTTGTCAAGCCTTGTCACGCCTCACTGACTGACTTGACAGTGACAACAATGCACCACATGTCAGAGTGTCACTCACTTGTCTACCTGTCAAGCTGTCACCTGTCAAGCTGACAGGTTGTCAAGCCTTGTCACGCCTCACTGACTGACTTGACAGGTGACAACAATGCACCACATGTCAGAGTGTCACTCACTTCTACCTGTCAAGCTGTCACCTGTCAAGCTGACAGGTTGTCAAGCCTTGTCACGCCTCACTGACTGACTTGACAGGTGACAACAATGCACCACATGTCAGAGTGTCACTCACTTGTCTACCTGTCAAGCTGTCACCTGTCAAGCTGACAGGTTGTCAGCCTTGTCACGCCTCACTGACTGACTTGACAGGTGACAACAATGCACCACATGTCAGATGTCACTCACTTGTCTACCTGTCAAGCTGTCACCTGTCAAGCTGACAGGTTCAAGCCTTGTCACGCCTCACTGACTGACTTGACAGGTGACAATGCACCACATGTCAGAGTGTCACTCACTTGTCTACCTGTCAAGCTGTCACCTGTCAAGCTGACAGGTTGTCAAGCCTTGTCACGCTCACTGACTGACTTGACAGTGACAACAATGCACCACATGTCAGAGTGTCACTCACTTTCTACCTGTCAAGCTGTCACCTGTCAAGCTGACAGGTTGTCAAGCCTTGTCACCCTCACTGACTGACTTGACAGGTGACACAATGCACCACATGTCAGAGTGTCACTCACTTGTCTACCTGTCAAGCTGTCACCTGTCAAGCTGACAGGTTGTCAAGCCTTGTCACGCCTCACTGACTGACTTGACAGGTGACAACAATGCACCACATGTCAGAGTGTCACTCACTTGTCTACCTGTCAAGCTGTCACCTGTCAAGCTGACAGGTTGTCAAGCCTTGTCACGCCTCACTGACTGACTTGACAGGTGACAACAATGCACCACATGTCAGAGTGTCACTCACTTGTCTACCTGTCAAGCTGTCACCTGTCAAGCTGACAGGTTGTCAAGCCTTGTCACGCCTCACTGACTGACTTGACAGTGACACAATGCACCACATGTCAGAGTGTCACTCACTTGTCTACCTGTCAAGCTGTCACCTGTCAAGCTGACAGGTTGTCAAACCTTGTCACGCCTCACTGACTGACTTGACAGGTGACAACAATGCACCACATGTCAGAGTGTCACTCACTTGTCTACCTGTCAAGCTGTCACCTGTCAAGCTGACAGGTTGTCAAGCCTTGTCACGCCTCACTGACTGACTTGACAGGTGACAACAATGCACCACATGTCAGAGTGTCACTCACTTGTCTACCTGTCAAGCTGTCACCTGTCAAGCTGACAGGTTGTCAAGCCTTGTCACGCCTCACTGACTGACTTGACAGGTGACAACAATGCACCACATGTCAGAGTGTCACTCACTTGTCTACCTGTCAAGCTGTCACCTGTCAAGCTGACAGGTTGTCAAGCCTTGTCACGCCTCACTGACTGACTTGACAGGTGACAACAATGCACCACATGTCAGAGTGTCACTCACTTGTCTACCTGTCAAGCTGTCACCTGTCAAGCTGACAGGTTGTCAAGCCTTGTCACGCCTCACTGACTGACTTGACAGTGACAACAATGCACCACATGTCAGAGTGTCACTCACTTGTCTACCTGTCAAGCTGTCACCTGTCAAGCTGACAGTTGTCAAGCCTTGTCACGCCTCACTGACTGACTTGACAGGTGACAACAATGCACCACATGTCAGAGTGTCACTCACTTGTCTACCTGTCAAGCTGTCACCTGTCAAGCTGACAGGTTGTCAAGCCTTGTCACGCCTCACTGACTGACTTGACAGGTGACAAATGCACCACATGTCAGAGTGTCACTCACTTGTCTACCTGTCAAGCTGTCACCTGTCAAGCTGACAGGTTGTCAAGCCTTGTCACGCCTCACTGACTGACTTGACAGGTGACAACAATGCACCACATGTCAGAGTGTCACTCACTTGTCTACCTGTCAAGCTGTCACCTGTCAAGCTGACAGGTTGTCAAGCCTTGTCACGCCCTCACTGACTGACTTGACAGGTGACACAATGCACCACATGTCAAGTGTCACTCACTTGTCTACCTGTCAAGCTGTCACCTGTCAAGCTGACAGGTTGTCAAGCCTTGTCACGCCTCACTGACTGACTTGACAGGTGACAACATGCACCACATGTCAGAGTGTCACTCACTTGTCTACCTGTCAAGCTGTCACCTGTCAGCTGACAGGTTGTCAAGCCTTGCCGCCTCACTGACTGACTTGACAGGTGACAACAATGCACCACATGTCAGAGTGTCACTCACTTGTCTACCTGTCAAGCTGTCACCTGTCAAGCTGACAGGTTGTCAAGCCTTGTCACGCCTCACTGACTGACTTGACAGGTGACAACAATGCACCACATGTCAGAGTGTCACTCACTTGTCTACCTGTCAAGCTGTCACCTGTCAAGCTGACAGGTTGTCAAGCCTTGTCACGCCTCACTGACTGACTTGACAGGTGACACAATGCACCACATGTCAGAGTGTCACTCACTTGTCTACCTGTCAAGCTGTCACCTGTCAAGCTGACAGGTTGTCAAGCCTTGTCACGCCTCACTGACTGACTTGACAGTGACAACATGCACCACATGTCAGTGTCACTCACTTGTCTACCTGTCAAGCTGTCACCTGTCAAGCTGACAGGTTGTCAAGCCTTGTCACGCCTCACTGACTGACTTGACAGGTGACAACAATGCACCACATGTCAGAGTGTCACTCACTTGTCTACCTGTCAAGCTGTCACCTGTCAAGCTGACAGGTTGTCAAGCCTTGTCACGCCTCACTGACTGACTTGACAGGTGACAACAATGCACCACATGTCAGAGTGTCACTCACTTGTCTACCTGTCAAGCTGTCACCTGTCAAGCTGACAGTTGTCAAGCCTTGTCACGCCTCACTGACTGACTTGACAGGTGACAATGCACCACATGTCAGAGTGTCACTCACTTGTCTACCTGTCAAGCTGTCACCTGTCAAGCTGACAGGTTGTCAAGCCTTGTCACGCCTCCACTGACTGACTTGACAGGTGACAACATGCACCACATGTCAGAGTGTCACTCACTTGTCTACCTGTCAAGCTGTCACCTGTCAAGCTGACAGGTTGTCAAGCCTTGTCACGCCTCACTGACTGACTTGACAGGTGACAACAATGCACCACATGTCAGAGTGTCACTCACTTGTCTACCTGTCAAGCTGTCACCTGTCAAGCTGACAGGTTGTCAAGCCTTGTCACGCCTCACTGACTGACTTGACAGTGACAACAATGCACCACATGTCAGAGTGTCACTCACTTGTCTACCTGTCAAGCTGTCACCTGTCAAGCTGACAGGTTGTCAAGCCTTGTCACGCCTCACTGACTGACTTGACAGGTGACAACAATGCACCACATGTCAGAGTGTCACTCACTTGTCTACCTGTCAAGCTGTCACCTGTCAAGCTGACAGGTTGTCAAGCCTTGTCACGCCTCACTGACTGACTTGACAGGTGACAACAATGCACCACATGTCAGAGTGTCACTCACTTGTCTACCTGTCAAGCTGTCACCTGTCAAGCTGACAGGTTGTCAAGCCTTGTCACGCCTCACTGACTGACTTGACAGGTGACAACAATGCACCACATGTCAGAGTGTCACTCACTTGTCTACCTGTCAAGCTGTCACCTGTCAAGCTGACAGGTTGTCAAGCCTTGTCACGCCTCACTGACTGACTTGACAGTGACAACAATGCACCACATGTCAGAGTGTCACTCACTTGTCTACCTGTCAGCTGTCACCTGTCAAGCTGACAGGTTGTCAAGCCTTGTCACGCCTCACTGACTGACTTGACAGGTGACAACAATGCACCACATGTCAGAGTGTCACTCACTTGTCTACCTGTCAAGCTGTCACCTGTCAAGCTGACAGGTTGTCAAGCCTTGTCACGCCTCACTGACTGACTTGACAGGTGACAACAATGCACCACATGTCAGAGTGTCACTCACTTGTCTACCTGTCAAGCTGTCACCTGTCAAGCTGACAGGTTGTCAAGCCTTGTCACGCCTCACTGACTGACTTGACAGGTGACAACAATGCACCACATGTCAGAGTGTCACTCACTTGTCTACCTGTCAAGCTGTCACCTGTCAAGCTGACAGGTTGTCAAGCCTTGTCACGCCTCACTGACTGACTTGACAGGTGACAACAATGCACCACATGTCAGAGTGTCACTCACTTGTCTACCTGTCAAGCTGTCACCTGTCAAGCTGACAGGTTGTCAAGCCTTGTCACGCCTCACTGACTGACTTGACAGGTGACAACAATGCACCACATGTCAGAGTGTCACTCACTTGTCTACCTGTCAAGCTGTCACCTGTCAAGCTGACAGGTTGTCAAGCCTTGTCACGCCTCACTGACTGACTTGACAGGTGACAACAATGCACCACATGTCAGAGTGTCACTCACTTGTCTACCTGTCAAGCTGTCACCTGTCAAGCTGACAGGTTGTCAAGCCTTGTCACGCCTCACTGACTGACTTGACAGGTGACACAATGCACCACATGTCAGAGTGTCACTCACTTGTCTACCTGTCAAGCTGTCACCTGTCAAGCTGACAGGTTGTCAAGCCTTGTCACGCCTCACTGACTGACTTGACAGGTGACAACAATGCACCACATGTCAGAGTGTCACTCACTTGTCTACCTGTCAAGCTGTCACCTGTCAAGCTGACAGGTTGTCAAGCCTTGTCACGCCTCACTGACTGACTTGACAGGTGACAACAATGCACCACATGTCAGAGTGTCACTCACTTGTCTACCTGTCAAGCTGTCACCTGTCAAGCTGACAGGTTGTCAAGCCTTGTCACGCCTCACTGACTGACTTGACAGGTGACAACAATGCACCACATGTCAGAGTGTCACTCACTTGTCTACCTGTCAAGCTGTCACCTGTCAAGCTGACAGGTTGTCAAGCCTTGTCACGCCTCACTGACTGACTTGACAGGTGACAACAATGCACCACATGTCAGAGTGTCACTCACTTGTCTACCTGTCAAGCTGTCACCTGTCAAGCTGACAGGTTGTCAAGCCTTGTCACGCCTCACTGACTGACTTGACAGGTGACAACAATGCACCACATGTCAGAGTGTCACTCACTTGTCTACCTGTCAAGCTGTCACCTGTCAAGCTGACAGGTTGTCAAGCCTTGTCACGCCTCACTGACTGACTTGACAGGTGACAACAATGCACCACATGTCAGAGTGTCACTCACTTGTCTACCTGTCAAGCTGTCACCTGTCAAGCTGACAGGTTGTCAAGCCTTGTCACGCCTCACTGACTGACTTGACAGGTGACAACAATGCACCACATGTCAGAGTGTCACTCACTTGTCTACCTGTCAAGCTGTCACCTGTCAAGCTGACAGGTTGTCAAGCCTTGTCACGCCTCACTGACTGACTTGACAGGTGACAACAATGCACCACATGTCAGAGTGTCACTCACTTGTCTACCTGTCAAGCTGTCACCTGTCAAGCTGACAGGTTGTCAAGCCTTGTCACGCCTCACTGACTGACTTGACAGGTGACAACAATGCACCACATGTCAGAGTGTCACTCACTTGTCTACCTGTCAAGCTGTCACCTGTCAAGCTGACAGGTTGTCAAGCCTTGTCACGCCTCACTGACTGACTTGACAGGTGACAACAATGCACCACATGTCAGAGTGTCACTCACTTGTCTACCTGTCAAGCTGTCACCTGTCAAGCTGACAGGTTGTCAAGCCTTGTCACGCCTCACTGACTGACTTGACAGGTGACAACAATGCACCACATGTCAGAGTGTCACTCACTTGTCTACCTGTCAAGCTGTCACCTGTCAAGCTGACAGGTTGTCAAGCCTTGTCACGCCTCACTGACTGACTTGACAGGTGACACACAATGCACCACATGTCAGAGTGTCACTCACTTGTCTACCTGTCAAGCTGTCACCTGTCAAGCTGACAGGTTGTCAAGCCTTGTCACGCCTCACTGACTGACTTGACAGGTGACAACAATGCACCACATGTCAGAGTGTCACTCACTTGTCTACCTGTCAAGCTGTCACCTGTCAAGCTGACAGGTTGTCAAGCCTTGTCACGCCTCACTGACTGACTTGACAGGTGACAACAATGCACCACATGTCAGAGTGTCACTCACTTGTCTACCTGTCAAGCTGTCACCTGTCAAGCTGACAGGTTGTCAAGCCTTGTCACGCCTCACTGACTGACTTGACAGGTGACAACAATGCACCACATGTCAGAGTGTCACTCACTTGTCTACCTGTCAAGCTGTCACCTGTCAAGCTGACAGGTTGTCAAGCCTTGTCACGCCTCACTGACTGACTTGACAGGTGACAACAATGCACCACATGTCAGAGTGTCACTCACTTGTCTACCTGTCAAGCTGTCACCTGTCAAGCTGACAGGTTGTCAAGCCTTGTCACGCCTCACTGACTGACTTGACAGGAGACAACAATGCACCACATGTCAGAGTGTCACTCACTTGTCTACCTGTCAAGCTGTCACCTGTCAAGCTGACAGGTTGTCAAGCCTTGTCACGCCTCACTGACTGACTTGACAGGTGACAACAATGCACCACATGTCAGAGTGTCACTCACTTGTCTACCTGTCAACCTGTCACCTGTCAAGCTGACAGTTTGTCAAGCCTTGTCACGCCTCACTGACTGACTTGACAGGTGACAACAATGCACATGTCAGAGTGTCACTCACTGTCTACCTGTCAAGCTGTCACCTGTCAAGCTGACAGGTTGTCAAGCCTTGTCACGCCTCACTGACTGACTTGAGAGTGACAACAATGCACCACATGTCAGAGTGTCACTCACTTGTCTACCTGTCAAGCTGTCACCTGTCAAGTTGACAGGTTGTCAAGCCTTGTCACGCCTCACTGACTGACTTGTCAGGTGACAACAATGCACCACATGTCAGAGTGTCACTCACTTGTCTACCTGTCAAGCTGTCACCTGTCAAGCTGACAGGTTGTCAAGCCTTGTCACGCCTCACTGACTGACTTGACAGGTGACAACAATGCACCACATGTCAGAGTGTCACTCACTTGTCTACCTGTCAAGCTGTCACCTGTCAAGCTGACAGGTTGTCAAGCCTTGTCACGCCTCACTGACTGACTTGACAGGTGACAACAATGCACCACATGTCAGAGTGTCACTCACTTGTCTACCTGTCAAGCTGTCACCTGTCAAGCTGACAGGTTGTCAAGCCTTGTCACGCCTCACTGACTGACTTGACAGTGACAACAATGCACCACATGTCAGAGTGTCACTCACTTGTCTACCTGTCAAGCTGTCACCTGTCAGCTGACAGGTTGTCAAGCCTTGTCACGCCTCACACTGACTGACTTGACAGGTGACAACAATGCACCACATGTCAGAGTGTCACTCACTTGTCTACCTGTCAAGCTGTCACCTGTCAAGCTGACAGGTTGTCAAGCCTTGTCACGCCTCACTGACTGACTTGACAGTGACAACAATGCACCACATGTCAGAGTGTCACTCACTTGTCTACCTGTCAAGCTGTCACCTGTCAAGCTGACAGGTTGTCAAGCCTTGTCACGCCTCACTGACTGACTTGACAGGTGACAACAATGCACCACATCAGAGTGTCACTCACTTGTCTACCTGTCAAGCTGTCACCTGTCAAGCTGACAGGTTGTCAAGCCTTGTCACGCCTCACTGACTGACTTGACAGGTGACAACAATGCACCACATGTCAGAGTGTCACTCACTTGTCTACCTGTCAAGCTGTCACCTGTCAAGCTGACAGGTTGTCAAGCCTTGTCACGCCTCACTGACTGACTTGACAGGTGACAACAATGCACACATGTCAGAGTGTCACTCACTTGTCTACCTGTCAAGCTGTCACCTGTCAAGCTGACAGGTTGTCAAGCCTTGTCACGCCTCCTGACTGACTTAGGGTGACAACAATGCACCACATGTCAGAGTGTCACTCACTTGTCTACCTGTCAAGCTGTCACCTGTCAAGCTGACAGGTTGTCAAGCCTTGTCACGCCTCACTGACTGACTTGACAGTGACAACAATGCACCACATGTCAGAGTGTCACTCACTTGTCTACCTGTCAAGCTGTCACCTGTCAAGCTGACAGGTTGTCAAGCCTTGTCACGCCTCACTGACTGACTTGAGGACACATGCACCACATGTCAGAGTGTCACTCACTTGTCTACCTGTCAAGCTGTCACCTGTCAAGCTGACAGGTTGTCAAGCCTTGTCACGCCTCACTGACTGACTTGACAGGTGACAACAATGCACCACATGTCAGAGTGTCACTCACTTGTCTACCTGTCAAGCTGTCACCTGTCAAGCTGACAGGTTGTCAAGCCTTGTCACGCCTCACTGACTGACTTGACATCTGACAACAATGCACCACATGTCAGAGTGTCACTCACTTGTCTACCTGTCAAGCTGTCACCTGTCAAGCTGACAGGTTGTCAAGCCTTGTCACGCCTCACTGACTGACTTGACAGTGACAACAATGCACCACATGTCAGAGTGTCACTCACTTGTCTACCTGTCAAGCTGTCACCTGTCAAGCTGACAGGTTGTCAAGCCTTGTCACGCCTCACTGACTGACTTGACAGGTGACAACAATGCACCACATGTCAGAGTGTCACTCACTTGTCTACCTGTCAAGCTGTCACCTGTCAAGCTGACAGGTTGTCAAGCCTTGTCACGCCTCACTGACTGACTTGACAGGTGACAACAATGCACCACATGTCAGAGTGTCACTCACTTGTCTACCTGTCAAGCTGTCACCTGTCAAGCTGACAGGTTGTCAAGCCTTGTCACGCCTCACTGACTGACTTGACAGGTGACAACAATGCACCACATGTCAGAGTGTCACTCACTTGTCTACCTGTCAAGCTGTCACCTGTCAAGCTGACAGGTTGTCAAGCCTTGTCACGCCTCACTGACTGACTTGACAGTGACAACAATGCACCACATGTCAGAGTGTCACTCACTTGTCTACCTGTCAAGCTGTCACCTGTCAAGCTGACAGGTTGTCAAGCCTTGTCACGCCTCACTGACTGACTTGACAGGTGACAACAATGCACCACATGTCAGAGTGTCACTCACTTGTCTACCTGTCAAGCTGTCACCTGTCAAGCTGACAGGTTGTCAAGCCTTGTCACGCCTCACTGACTGACTTGACAGGTGACAACAATGCACCACATGTCAGAGTGTCACTCACTTGTCTACCTGTCAAGCTGTCACCTGTCAAGCTGACAGGTTGTCAAGCCTTGTCACGCCTCACTGACTGACTTGACAGGTGACAACAATGCACCACATGTCAGAGTGTCACTCACTTGTCTACCTGTCAAGCTGTCACCTGTCAAGCTGACAGGTTGTCAAGCCTTGTCACGCCTCACTGACTGACTTGACAGGTGACAACAATGCACCACATGTCAGAGTGTCACTCACTTGTCTACCTGTCAAGCTGTCACCTGTCAAGCTGACAGGTTGTCAAGCCTTGTCACGCCTCACTGACTGACTTGACAGGTGACAACAATGCACCACATGTCAGAGTGTCACTCACTTGTCTACCTGTCAAGCTGTCACCTGTCAAGCTGACAGGTTGTCAAGCCTTGTCACGCCTCACTGACTGACTTGACAGGTGACAACAATGCACCACATGTCAGAGTGTCACTCACTTGTCTACCTGTCAAGCTGTCACCTGTCAAGCTGACAGGTTGTCAAGCCTTGTCACGCCTCACTGACTGACTTGACAGGTGACAACAATGCACCACATGTCAGAGTGTCACTCACTTGTCTACCTGTCAAGCTGTCACCTGTCAAGCTGACAGGTTGTCAAGCCTTGTCACGCCTCACTGACTGACTTGACAGGTGACAACAATGCACCACATGTCAGAGTGTCACTCACTTGTCTACCTGTCAAGCTGTCACCTGTCAAGCTGACAGGTTGTCAAGCCTTGTCACGCCTCACTGACTGACTTGACAGGTGACAACAATGCACCACATGTCAGAGTGTCACTCACTTGTCTACCTGTCAAGCTGTCACCTGTCAAGCTGACAGGTTGTCAAGCCTTGTCACGCCTCACTGACTGACTTGACAGGTGACAACAATGCACCACATGTCAGAGTGTCACTCACTTGTCTACCTGTCAAGCTGTCACCTGTCAAGCTGACAGGTTGTCAAGCCTTGTCACGCCTCACTGACTGACTTGACAGGTGACAACAATGCACCACATGTCAGAGTGTCACTCACTTGTCTACCTGTCAAGCTGTCACCTGTCAAGCTGACAGGTTGTCAAGCCTTGTCACGCCTCACTGACTGACTTGACAGGTGACAACAATGCACCACATGTCAGAGTGTCACTCACTTGTCTACCTGTCAAGCTGTCACCTGTCAAGCTGACAGGTTGTCAAGCCTTGTCACGCCTCACTGACTGACTTGACAGGTGACAACAATGCACCACATGTCAGAGTGTCACTCACTTGTCTACCTGTCAAGCTGTCACCTGTCAAGCTGACAGGTTGTCAAGCCTTGTCACGCCTCACTGACTGACTTGACAGTGACAACAATGCACCACATGTCAGAGTGTCACTCACTTGTCTACCTGTCAAGCTGTCACCTGTCAAGCTGACAGGTTGTCAAGCCTTGTCACGCCTCACTGACTGACTTGACAGGTGACAACAATGCACCACATGTCAGAGTGTCACTCACTTGTCTACCTGTCAAGCTGTCACCTGTCAAGCTGACAGGTTGTCAAGCCTTGTCACGCCTCACTGACTGACTTGACAGTCGACAACAATGCACCACATGTCAGAGTGTCACTCACTTGTCTACCTGTCAAGCTGTCACCTGTCAAGCTGACAGGTTGTCAAGCCTTGTCACGCCTCACTGACTGACTTGACAGGTGACAACAATGCACCACATGTCAGAGTGTCACTCACTTGTCTACCTGTCAAGCTGTCACCTGTCAAGCTGACAGGTTGTCAAGCCTTGTCACGCCTCACTGACTGACTTGACAGGTGACAACAATGCACCACATGTCAGAGTGTCACTCACTTGTCTACCTGTCAAGCTGTCACCTGTCAAGCTGACAGGTTGTCAAGCCTTGTCACGCCTCACTGACTGACTTGACAGGTGACAACAATGCACCACATGTCAGAGTGTCACTCACTTGTCTACCTGTCAAGCTGTCACCTGTCAAGCTGACAGGTTGTCAAGCCTTGTCACGCCTCACTGACTGACTTGACAGGTGACAACAATGCACCACATGTCAGAGTGTCACTCACTTGTCTACCTGTCAAGCTGTCACCTGTCAAGCTGACAGGTTGTCAAGCCTTGTCACGCCTCACTGACTGACTTGACAGGTGACAACAATGCACCACATGTCAGAGTGTCACTCACTTGTCTACCTGTCAAGCTGTCACCTGTCAAGCTGACAGGTTGTCAAGCCTTGTCACGCCTCACTGACTGACTTGACAGGTGACAACAATGCACCACATGTCAGAGTGTCACTCACTTGTCTACCTGTCAAGCTGTCACCTGTCAAGCTGACAGGTTGTCAAGCCTTGTCACGCCTCACTGACTGACTTGAGGTGACAACAATGCACCACATGTCAGAGTGTCACTCACTTGTCTACCTGTCAAGCTGTCACCTGTCAAGCTGACAGGTTGTCAAGCCTTGTCACGCCTCACTGACTGACTTGACAGGTGACAACAATGCACCACATGTCAGAGTGTCACTCACTTGTCTACCTGTCAAGCTGTCACCTGTCAAGCTGACAGGTTGTCAAGCCTTGTCACGCCTCACTGACTGACTTGACAGGTGACAACAATGCACCACATGTCAGAGTGTCACTCACTTGTCTACCTGTCAAGCTGTCACCTGTCAAGCTGACAGGTTGTCAAGCCTTGTCACGCCTCACTGACTGACTTGACAGGTGACAACAATGCACCACATGTCAGAGTGTCACTCACTTGTCTACCTGTCAAGCTGTCACCTGTCAAGCTGACAGGTTGTCAAGCCTTGTCACGCCTCACTGACTGACTTGACAGGTGACAACAATGCACCACATGTCAGAGTGTCACTCACTTGTCTACCTGTCAAGCTGTCACCTGTCAAGCTGACAGGTTGTCAAGCCTTGTCACGCCTCACTGACTGACTTGACAGGTGACAACAATGCACCACATGTCAGAGTGTCACTCACTTGTCTACCTGTCAAGCTGTCACCTGTCAAGCTGACAGGTTGTCAAGCCTTGTCACGCCTCACTGACTGACTTGACAGGTGACAACAATGCACCACATGTCAGAGTGTCACTCACTTGTCTACCTGTCAAGCTGTCACCTGTCAAGCTGACAGGTTGTCAAGCCTTGTCACGCCTCACTGACTGACTTGACAGGTGACAACAATGCACCACATGTCAGAGTGTCACTCACTTGTCTACCTGTCAAGCTGTCACCTGTCAAGCTGACAGGTTGTCAAGCCTTGTCACGCCTCACTGACTGACTTGACAGTGACAACAATGCACCACATGTCAGAGTGTCACTCACTTGTCTACCTGTCAAGCTGTCACCTGTCAAGCTGACAGGTTGTCAAGCCTTGTCACGCCTCACTGACTGACTTGACAGGTGACAACAATGCACCACATGTCAGAGTGTCACTCACTTGTCTACCTGTCAAGCTGTCACCTGTCAAGCTGACAGGTTGTCAAGCCTTGTCACGCCTCACTGACTGACTTGACAGGTGACAACAATGCACCACATGTCAGAGTGTCACTCACTTGTCTACCTGTCAAGCTGTCACCTGTCAAGCTGACAGGTTGTCAAGCCTTGTCACGCCTCACTGACTGACTTGACAGGTGACAACAATGCACCACATGTCAGAGTGTCACTCACTTGTCTACCTGTCAAGCTGTCACCTGTCAAGCTGACAGGTTGTCAAGCCTTGTCACGCCTCACTGACTGACTTGACAGGTGACAACAATGCACCACATGTCAGAGTGTCACTCACTTGTCTACCTGTCAAGCTGTCACCTGTCAAGCTGACAGGTTGTCAAGCCTTGTCACGCCTCACTGACTGACTTGACAGGTGACAACAATGCACCACATGTCAGAGTGTCACTCACTTGTCTACCTGTCAAGCTGTCACCTGTCAAGCTGACAGGTTGTCAAGCCTTGTCACGCCTCACTGACTGACTTGACAGGTGACAACAATGCACCACATGTCAGAGTGTCACTCACTTGTCTACCTGTCAAGCTGTCACCTGTCAAGCTGACAGGTTGTCAAGCCTTGTCACGCCTCACTGACTGACTTGACAGGTGACAACAATGCACCACATGTCAGAGTGTCACTCACTTGTCTACCTGTCAAGCTGTCACCTGTCAAGCTGACAGGTTGTCAAGCCTTGTCACGCCTCACTGACTGACTTGACAGGTGACAACAATGCACCACATGTCAGAGTGTCACTCACTTGTCTACCTGTCAAGCTGTCACCTGTCAAGCTGACAGGTTGTCAAGCCTTGTCACGCCTCACTGACTGACTTGACAGGTGACAACAATGCACCACATGTCAGAGTGTCACTCACTTGTCTACCTGTCAAGCTGTCACCTGTCAAGCTGACAGGTTGTCAAGCCTTGTCACGCCTCACTGACTGACTTGACAGGTGACAACAATGCACCACATGTCAGAGTGTCACTCACTTGTCTACCTGTCAAGCTGTCACCTGTCAAGCTGACAGGTTGTCAAGCCTTGTCACGCCTCACTGACTGACTTGACAGGTGACAACAATGCACCACATGTCAGAGTGTCACTCACTTGTCTACCTGTCAAGCTGTCACCTGTCAAGCTGACAGGTTGTCAAGCCTTGTCACGCCTCACTGACTGACTTGACAGGTGACAACAATGCACCACATGTCAGAGTGTCACTCACTTGTCTACCTGTCAAGCTGTCACCTGTCAAGCTGACAGGTTGTCAAGCCTTGTCACGCCTCACTGACTGACTTGACAGGTGACAACAATGCACCACATGTCAGAGTGTCACTCACTTGTCTACCTGTCAAGCTGTCACCTGTCAAGCTGACAGGTTGTCAAGCCTTGTCACGCCTCACTGACTGACTTGACAGGTGACAACAATGCACCACATGTCAGAGTGTCACTCACTTGTCTACCTGTCAAGCTGTCACCTGTCAAGCTGACAGGTTGTCAAGCCTTGTCACGCCTCACTGACTGACTTGACAGGTGACAACAATGCACCACATGTCAGAGTGTCACTCACTTGTCTACCTGTCAAGCTGTCACCTGTCAAGCTGACAGGTTGTCAAGCCTTGTCACGCCTCACTGACTGACTTGACAGGTGACAACAATGCACCACATGTCAGAGTGTCACTCACTTGTCTACCTGTCAAGCTGTCACCTGTCAAGCTGACAGGTTGTCAAGCCTTGTCACGCCTCACTGACTGACTTGACAGGTGACAACAATGCACCACATGTCAGAGTGTCACTCACTTGTCTACCTGTCAAGCTGTCACCTGTCAAGCTGACAGGTTGTCAAGCCTTGTCACGCCTCACTGACTGACTTGACAGGTGACAACAATGCACCACATGTCAGAGTGTCACTCACTTGTCTACCTGTCAAGCTGTCACCTGTCAAGCTGACAGGTTGTCAAGCCTTGTCACGCCTCACTGACTGACTTGACAGGTGACAACAATGCACCACATGTCAGAGTGTCACTCACTTGTCTACCTGTCAAGCTGTCACCTGTCAAGCTGACAGGTTGTCAAGCCTTGTCACGCCTCACTGACTGACTTGACAGGTGACAACAATGCACCACATGTCAGAGTGTCACTCACTTGTCTACCTGTCAAGCTGTCACCTGTCAAGCTGACAGGTTGTCAAGCCTTGTCACGCCTCACTGACTGACTTGACAGGTGACAACAATGCACCACATGTCAGAGTGTCACTCACTTGTCTACCTGTCAAGCTGTCACCTGTCAAGCTGACAGGTTGTCAAGCCTTGTCACGCCTCACTGACTGACTTGACAGGTGACAACAATGCACCACATGTCAGAGTGTCACTCACTTGTCTACCTGTCAAGCTGTCACCTGTCAAGCTGACAGGTTGTCAAGCCTTGTCACGCCTCACTGACTGACTTGACAGGTGACAACAATGCACCACATGTCAGAGTGTCACTCACTTGTCTACCTGTCAAGCTGTCACCTGTCAAGCTGACAGGTTGTCAAGCCTTGTCACGCCTCACTGACTGACTTGACAGGTGACAACAATGCACCACATGTCAGAGTGTCACTCACTTGTCTACCTGTCAAGCTGTCACCTGTCAAGCTGACAGGTTGTCAAGCCTTGTCACGCCTCACTGACTGACTTGACAGGTGACAACAATGCACCACATGTCAGAGTGTCACTCACTTGTCTACCTGTCAAGCTGTCACCTGTCAAGCTGACAGGTTGTCAAGCCTTGTCACGCCTCACTGACTGACTTGACAGGTGACAACAATGCACCACATGTCAGAGTGTCACTCACTTGTCTACCTGTCAAGCTGTCACCTGTCAAGCTGACAGGTTGTCAAGCCTTGTCACGCCTCACTGACTGACTTGACAGGTGACAACAATGCACCACATGTCAGAGTGTCACTCACTTGTCTACCTGTCAAGCTGTCACCTGTCAAGCTGACAGGTTGTCAAGCCTTGTCACGCCTCACTGACTGACTTGACAGGTGACAACAATGCACCACATGTCAGAGTGTCACTCACTTGTCTACCTGTCAAGCTGTCACCTGTCAAGCTGACAGGTTGTCAAGCCTTGTCACGCCTCACTGACTGACTTGACAGGTGACAACAATGCACCACATGTCAGAGTGTCACTCACTTGTCTACCTGTCAAGCTGTCACCTGTCAAGCTGACAGGTTGTCAAGCCTTGTCACGCCTCACTGACTGACTTGACAGGTGACAACAATGCACCACATGTCAGAGTGTCACTCACTTGTCTACCTGTCAAGCTGTCACCTGTCAAGCTGACAGGTTGTCAAGCCTTGTCACGCCTCACTGACTGACTTGACAGGTGACAACAATGCACCACATGTCAGAGTGTCACTCACTTGTCTACCTGTCAAGCTGTCACCTGTCAAGCTGACAGGTTGTCAAGCCTTGTCACGCCTCACTGACTGACTTGACAGGTGACAACAATGCACCACATGTCAGAGTGTCACTCACTTGTCTACCTGTCAAGCTGTCACCTGTCAAGCTGACAGGTTGTCAAGCCTTGTCACGCCTCACTGACTGACTTGACAGGTGACAACAATGCACCACATGTCAGAGTGTCACTCACTTGTCTACCTGTCAAGCTGTCACCTGTCAAGCTGACAGGTTGTCAAGCCTTGTCACGCCTCACTGACTGACTTGACAGGTGACAACAATGCACCACATGTCAGAGTGTCACTCACTTGTCTACCTGTCAAGCTGTCACCTGTCAAGCTGACAGGTTGTCAAGCCTTGTCACGCCTCACTGACTGACTTGACAGGTGACAACAATGCACCACATGTCAGAGTGTCACTCACTTGTCTACCTGTCAAGCTGTCACCTGTCAAGCTGACAGGTTGTCAAGCCTTGTCACGCCTCACTGACTGACTTGACAGGTGACAACAATGCACCACATGTCAGAGTGTCACTCACTTGTCTACCTGTCAAGCTGTCACCTGTCAAGCTGACAGGTTGTCAAGCCTTGTCACGCCTCACTGACTGACTTGACAGGTGACAACAATGCACCACATGTCAGAGTGTCACTCACTTGTCTACCTGTCAAGCTGTCACCTGTCAAGCTGACAGGTTGTCAAGCCTTGTCACGCCTCACTGACTGACTTGACAGGTGACAACAATGCACCACATGTCAGAGTGTCACTCACTTGTCTACCTGTCAAGCTGTCACCTGTCAAGCTGACAGGTTGTCAAGCCTTGTCACGCCTCACTGACTGACTTGACAGGTGACAACAATGCACCACATGTCAGAGTGTCACTCACTTGTCTACCTGTCAAGCTGTCACCTGTCAAGCTGACAGGTTGTCAAGCCTTGTCACGCCTCACTGACTGACTTGACAGGTGACAACAATGCACCACATGTCAGAGTGTCACTCACTTGTCTACCTGTCAAGCTGTCACCTGTCAAGCTGACAGGTTGTCAAGCCTTGTCACGCCTCACTGACTGACTTGACAGGTGACAACAATGCACCACATGTCAGAGTGTCACTCACTTGTCTACCTGTCAAGCTGTCACCTGTCAAGCTGACAGGTTGTCAAGCCTTGTCACGCCTCACTGACTGACTTGACAGGTGACAACAATGCACCACATGTCAGAGTGTCACTCACTTGTCTACCTGTCAAGCTGTCACCTGTCAAGCTGACAGGTTGTCAAGCCTTGTCACGCCTCACTGACTGACTTGACAGGTGACAACAATGCACCACATGTCAGAGTGTCACTCACTTGTCTACCTGTCAAGCTGTCACCTGTCAAGCTGACAGGTTGTCAAGCCTTGTCACGCCTCACTGACTGACTTGACAGGTGACAACAATGCACCACATGTCAGAGTGTCACTCACTTGTCTACCTGTCAAGCTGTCACCTGTCAAGCTGACAGGTTGTCAAGCCTTGTCACGCCTCACTGACTGACTTGACAGGTGACAACAATGCACCACATGTCAGAGTGTCACTCACTTGTCTACCTGTCAAGCTGTCACCTGTCAAGCTGACAGGTTGTCAAGCCTTGTCACGCCTCACTGACTGACTTGACAGGTGACAACAATGCACCACATGTCAGAGTGTCACTCACTTGTCTACCTGTCAAGCTGTCACCTGTCAAGCTGACAGGTTGTCAAGCCTTGTCACGCCTCACTGACTGACTTGACAGGTGACAACAATGCACCACATGTCAGAGTGTCACTCACTTGTCTACCTGTCAAGCTGTCACCTGTCAAGCTGACAGGTTGTCAAGCCTTGTCACGCCTCACTGACTGACTTGACAGGTGACAACAATGCACCACATGTCAGAGTGTCACTCACTTGTCTACCTGTCAAGCTGTCACCTGTCAAGCTGACAGGTTGTCAAGCCTTGTCACGCCTCACTGACTGACTTGACAGGTGACAACAATGCACCACATGTCAGAGTGTCACTCACTTGTCTACCTGTCAAGCTGTCACCTGTCAAGCTGACAGGTTGTCAAGCCTTGTCACGCCTCACTGACTGACTTGACAGGTGACAACAATGCACCACATGTCAGAGTGTCACTCACTTGTCTACCTGTCAAGCTGTCACCTGTCAAGCTGACAGGTTGTCAAGCCTTGTCACGCCTCACTGACTGACTTGACAGGTGACAACAATGCACCACATGTCAGAGTGTCACTCACTTGTCTACCTGTCAAGCTGTCACCTGTCAAGCTGACAGGTTGTCAAGCCTTGTCACGCCTCACTGACTGACTTGACAGGTGACAACAATGCACCACATGTCAGAGTGTCACTCACTTGTCTACCTGTCAAGCTGTCACCTGTCAAGCTGACAGGTTGTCAAGCCTTGTCACGCCTCACTGACTGACTTGACAGGTGACAACAATGCACCACATGTCAGAGTGTCACTCACTTGTCTACCTGTCAAGCTGTCACCTGTCAAGCTGACAGGTTGTCAAGCCTTGTCACGCCTCACTGACTGACTTGACAGGTGACAACAATGCACCACATGTCAGAGTGTCACTCACTTGTCTACCTGTCAAGCTGTCACCTGTCAAGCTGACAGGTTGTCAAGCCTTGTCACGCCTCACTGACTGACTTGACAGGTGACAACAATGCACCACATGTCAGAGTGTCACTCACTTGTCTACCTGTCAAGCTGTCACCTGTCAAGCTGACAGGTTGTCAAGCCTTGTCACGCCTCACTGACTGACTTGACAGGTGACAACAATGCACCACATGTCAGAGTGTCACTCACTTGTCTACCTGTCAAGCTGTCACCTGTCAAGCTGACAGGTTGTCAAGCCTTGTCACGCCTCACTGACTGACTTGACAGGTGACAACAATGCACCACATGTCAGAGTGTCACTCACTTGTCTACCTGTCAAGCTGTCACCTGTCAAGCTGACAGGTTGTCAAGCCTTGTCACGCCTCACTGACTGACTTGACAGGTGACAACAATGCACCACATGTCAGAGTGTCACTCACTTGTCTACCTGTCAAGCTGTCACCTGTCAAGCTGACAGGTTGTCAAGCCTTGTCACGCCTCACTGACTGACTTGACAGGTGACAACAATGCACCACATGTCAGAGTGTCACTCACTTGTCTACCTGTCAAGCTGTCACCTGTCAAGCTGACAGGTTGTCAAGCCTTGTCACGCCTCACTGACTGACTTGACAGGTGACAACAATGCACCACATGTCAGAGTGTCACTCACTTGTCTACCTGTCAAGCTGTCACCTGTCAAGCTGACAGGTTGTCAAGCCTTGTCACGCCTCACTGACTGACTTGACAGGTGACAACAATGCACCACATGTCAGAGTGTCACTCACTTGTCTACCTGTCAAGCTGTCACCTGTCAAGCTGACAGGTTGTCAAGCCTTGTCACGCCTCACTGACTGACTTGACAGGTGACAACAATGCACCACATGTCAGAGTGTCACTCACTTGTCTACCTGTCAAGCTGTCACCTGTCAAGCTGACAGGTTGTCAAGCCTTGTCACGCCTCACTGACTGACTTGACAGTGACAACAATGCACCACATGTCAGAGTGTCACTCACTTGTCTACCTGTCAAGCTGTCACCTGTCAAGCTGACAGGTTGTCAAGCCTTGTCACGCCTCACTGACTGACTTGACAGGTGACAACAATGCACCACATGTCAGAGTGTCACTCACTTGTCTACCTGTCAAGCTGTCACCTGTCAAGCTGACAGGTTGTCAAGCCTTGTCACGCCTCACTGACTGACTTGAGAGGTGACAACAATGCACCACATGTCAGAGTGTCACTCACTTGTCTACCTGTCAAGCTGTCACCTGTCAAGCTGACAGGTTGTCAAGCCTTGTCACGCCTCACTGACTGACTTGACAGGTGACAACAATGCACCACATGTCAGAGTGTCACTCACTTGTCTACCTGTCAAGCTGTCACCTGTCAAGCTGACAGGTTGTCAAGCCTTGTCACGCCTCACTGACTGACTTGACAGGTGACAACAATGCACCACATGTCAGAGTGTCACTCACTTGTCTACCTGTCAAGCTGTCACCTGTCAAGCTGACAGGTTGTCAAGCCTTGTCACGCCTCACTGACTGACTTGACAGGTGACAACAATGCACCACATGTCAGAGTGTCACTCACTTGTCTACCTGTCAAGCTGTCACCTGTCAAGCTGACAGGTTGTCAAGCCTTGTCACGCCTCACTGACTGACTTGACAGGTGACAACAATGCACCACATGTCAGAGTGTCACTCACTTGTCTACCTGTCAAGCTGTCACCTGTCAAGCTGACAGGTTGTCAAGCCTTGTCACGCCTCACTGACTGACTTGACAGGTGACAACAATGCACCACATGTCAGAGTGTCACTCACTTGTCTACCTGTCAAGCTGTCACCTGTCAAGCTGACAGGTTGTCAAGCCTTGTCACGCCTCACTGACTGACTTGACAGGTGACAACAATGCACCACATGTCAGAGTGTCACTCACTTGTCTACCTGTCAAGCTGTCACCTGTCAAGCTGACAGGTTGTCAAGCCTTGTCACGCCTCACTGACTGACTTGACAGGTGACAACAATGCACCACATGTCAGAGTGTCACTCACTTGTCTACCTGTCAAGCTGTCACCTGTCAAGCTGACAGGTTGTCAAGCCTTGTCACGCCTCACTGACTGACTTGACAGGTGACAACAATGCACCACATGTCAGAGTGTCACTCACTTGTCTACCTGTCAAGCTGTCACCTGTCAAGCTGACAGGTTGTCAAGCCTTGTCACGCCTCACTGACTGACTTGACAGGTGACAACAATGCACCACATGTCAGAGTGTCACTCACTTGTCTACCTGTCAAGCTGTCACCTGTCAAGCTGACAGGTTGTCAAGCCTTGTCACGCCTCACTGACTGACTTGACAGGTGACAACAATGCACCACATGTCAGAGTGTCACTCACTTGTCTACCTGTCAAGCTGTCACCTGTCAAGCTGACAGGTTGTCAAGCCTTGTCACGCCTCACTGACTGACTTGACAGGTGACAACAATGCACCACATGTCAGAGTGTCACTCACTTGTCTACCTGTCAAGCTGTCACCTGTCAAGCTGACAGGTTGTCAAGCCTTGTCACGCCTCACTGACTGACTTGACAGGTGACAACAATGCACCACATGTCAGAGTGTCACTCACTTGTCTACCTGTCAAGCTGTCACCTGTCAAGCTGACAGGTTGTCAAGCCTTGTCACGCCTCACTGACTGACTTGACAGGTGACAACAATGCACCACATGTCAGAGTGTCACTCACTTGTCTACCTGTCAAGCTGTCACCTGTCAAGCTGACAGGTTGTCAAGCCTTGTCACGCCTCACTGACTGACTTGACAGGTGACAACAATGCACCACATGTCAGAGTGTCACTCACTTGTCTACCTGTCAAGCTGTCACCTGTCAAGCTGACAGGTTGTCAAGCCTTGTCACGCCTCACTGACTGACTTGACAGGTGACAACAATGCACCACATGTCAGAGTGTCACTCACTTGTCTACCTGTCAAGCTGTCACCTGTCAAGCTGACAGGTTGTCAAGCCTTGTCACGCCTCACTGACTGACTTGACAGGTGACAACAATGCACCACATGTCAGAGTGTCACTCACTTGTCTACCTGTCAAGCTGTCACCTGTCAAGCTGACAGGTTGTCAAGCCTTGTCACGCCTCACTGACTGACTTGACAGGTGACAACAATGCACCACATGTCAGAGTGTCACTCACTTGTCTACCTGTCAAGCTGTCACCTGTCAAGCTGACAGGTTGTCAAGCCTTGTCACGCCTCACTGACTGACTTGACAGGTGACAACAATGCACCACATGTCAGAGTGTCACTCACTTGTCTACCTGTCAAGCTGTCACCTGTCAAGCTGACAGGTTGTCAAGCCTTGTCACGCCTCACTGACTGACTTGACAGGTGACAACAATGCACCACATGTCAGAGTGTCACTCACTTGTCTACCTGTCAAGCTGTCACCTGTCAAGCTGACAGGTTGTCAAGCCTTGTCACGCCTCACTGACTGACTTGACAGGTGACAACAATGCACCACATGTCAGAGTGTCACTCACTTGTCTACCTGTCAAGCTGTCACCTGTCAAGCTGACAGGTTGTCAAGCCTTGTCACGCCTCACTGACTGACTTGACAGGTGACAACAATGCACCACATGTCAGAGTGTCACTCACTTGTCTACCTGTCAAGCTGTCACCTGTCAAGCTGACAGGTTGTCAAGCCTTGTCACGCCTCACTGACTGACTTGACAGGTGACAACAATGCACCACATGTCAGAGTGTCACTCACTTGTCTACCTGTCAAGCTGTCACCTGTCAAGCTGACAGGTTGTCAAGCCTTGTCACGCCTCACTGACTGACTTGACAGGTGACAACAATGCACCACATGTCAGAGTGTCACTCACTTGTCTACCTGTCAAGCTGTCACCTGTCAAGCTGACAGGTTGTCAAGCCTTGTCACGCCTCACTGACTGACTTGACAGGTGACAACAATGCACCACATGTCAGAGTGTCACTCACTTGTCTACCTGTCAAGCTGTCACCTGTCAAGCTGACAGGTTGTCAAGCCTTGTCACGCCTCACTGACTGACTTGACAGGTGACAACAATGCACCACATGTCAGAGTGTCACTCACTTGTCTACCTGTCAAGCTGTCACCTGTCAAGCTGACAGGTTGTCAAGCCTTGTCACGCCTCACTGACTGACTTGACAGGTGACAACAATGCACCACATGTCAGAGTGTCACTCACTTGTCTACCTGTCAAGCTGTCACCTGTCAAGCTGACAGGTTGTCAAGCCTTGTCACGCCTCACTGACTGACTTGACAGGTGACAACAATGCACCACATGTCAGAGTGTCACTCACTTGTCTACCTGTCAAGCTGTCACCTGTCAAGCTGACAGGTTGTCAAGCCTTGTCACGCCTCACTGACTGACTTGACAGGTGACAACAATGCACCACATGTCAGAGTGTCACTCACTTGTCTACCTGTCAAGCTGTCACCTGTCAAGCTGACAGGTTGTCAAGCCTTGTCACGCCTCACTGACTGACTTGACAGGTGACAACAATGCACCACATGTCAGAGTGTCACTCACTTGTCTACCTGTCAAGCTGTCACCTGTCAAGCTGACAGGTTGTCAAGCCTTGTCACGCCTCACTGACTGACTTGACAGGTGACAACAATGCACCACATGTCAGAGTGTCACTCACTTGTCTACCTGTCAAGCTGTCACCTGTCAAGCTGACAGGTTGTCAAGCCTTGTCACGCCTCACTGACTGACTTGACAGGTGACAACAATGCACCACATGTCAGAGTGTCACTCACTTGTCTACCTGTCAAGCTGTCACCTGTCAAGCTGACAGGTTGTCAAGCCTTGTCACGCCTCACTGACTGACTTGACAGGTGACAACAATGCACCACATGTCAGAGTGTCACTCACTTGTCTACCTGTCAAGCTGTCACCTGTCAAGCTGACAGGTTGTCAAGCCTTGTCACGCCTCACTGACTGACTTGACAGGTGACAACAATGCACCACATGTCAGAGTGTCACTCACTTTTCTACCTGTCAAGCTGTCACCTGTCAAGCTGACAGGTTGTCAAGCCTTGTCACGCCTCACTGACTGACTTGACAGTGACAACAATGCACCACATGTCAGAGTGACTCACTTGTCTACCTGTCAAGCTGTCACCTGTCAAGCTG
>MRSW03000352.1:0-26330 GCA_001923025.3 Taenia multiceps | reverse complement strand
CTGTCACCTGTCAAGCTGACAGGTTGTCAAGCTTGTCACCTCAGACTGACTTGACAGGTGACAACAATGCACACATGTAGAGTGTCACTCATTGTCTACCTGTCAAGCTGTCACCTGTCAAGCTGACAGGTTGTCAAGCCTTGTCACGCCTCACTGACTGACTTGACAGGTGACAACAATGCACCACATGTCAGAGTGTCACTCACTTGTCTACCTGTCAAGCTGTCACCTGTCAAGCTGACAGGTTGTCAAGCCTTGTCACGCCTCACTGACTGACTGACAGGTGACAACAATGCACCACATGTCAGAGTGTCACTCACTTGTCTACCTGTCAAGCTGTCACCTGTCAAGCTGACAGGTTGTCAAGCCTTGTCACGCCTCACTGACTGACTTGACAGGTGACAACAATGCACCACATGTCAGAGTGTCACTCACTTGTCTACCTGTCAAGCTGTCACCTGTCAAGCTGACAGGTTGTCAAGCCTTGTCACGCCTCACTGACTGACTTGACAGAACAATGCACCACATGTCAGAGTGTCACTCACTTGTCTACCTGTCAAGCTGTCACCTGTCAAGCTGACAGGTTGTCAAGCCTTGTCACGCCTCACTGACTGACTTGACAGGTGACAACAATGCACACATGTCAGAGTGTCACTCACTTGTCTACCTGTCAAGCTGTCACCTGTCAAGCTGACAGGTTGTCAAGCCTTGTCACGCCTCACTGACTGACTTGACAGGTGACAACAATGCACCACATGTCAGAGTGTCACTCACTTGTCTACCTGTCAAGCTGTCACCTGTCAAGCTGACAGGTTGTCAAGCCTTGTCACGCCTCACTGACTGACTTGACAGGTGACAACAATGCACCACATGTCAGAGTGTCACTCACTTGTCTACCTGTCAAGCTGTCACCTGTCAAGCTGACAGGTTGTCAAGCCTTGTCACGCCTCACTGACTGACTTGACAGGTGACAACAATGCACCACATGTCAGAGTGTCACTCACTTGTCTACCTGTCAAGCTGTCACCTGTCAAGCTGACAGGTTGTCAAGCCTTGTCACGCCTCACTGACTGACTTGACAGGTGACAACAAGTCACCACATGTCAGAGTGTCACTCACTTGTCTACCTGTCAAGCTGTCACCTGTCAAGCTGACAGGTTGTCAAGCCTTGTCACGCCTCACTGACTGACTTGACAGGTGACAACAATGCACCACATGTCAGAGTGTCACTCACTTGTCTACCTGTCAAGCTGTCACCTGTCAAGCTGACAGGTTGTCAAGCCTTGTCCGCCTCACTGACTGACTTGACAGGTGACAACAATGCACCACATGTCAGAGTGTCACTCACTTGTCTACCTGTCAAGCTGTCACCTGTCAAGCTGACAGGTTGTCAAGCCTTGTCACGCCATCACTGACTGACTTGACAGGTGACAACAATGCACCACATGTCAGAGTGTCACTCACTTGTCTACCTGTCAAGCTGTCACCTGTCAAGCTGACAGGTTGTCAAGCCTTGTCACGCCTCACTGACTGACTTGACAGGTGACAACAATGCACCACATGTCAGAGTGTCACTCACTTGTCTACCTGTCAAGCTGTCACCTGTCAAGCTGACAGGTTGTCAAGCCTTGTCACGCCTCACTGACTGACTTGACAGGTGACAACAATGCACCACATGTCAGAGTGTCACTCACTTGTCTACCTGTCAAGCTGTCACCTGTCAAGCTGACAGGTTGTCAAGCCTTGTCACGCCTCACTGACTGACTTGACAGGTGACAACAATGCACCACATGTCAGAGTGTCACTCACTTGTCTACCTGTCAAGCTGTCACCTGTCAAGCTGACAGGTTGTCAAGCCTTGTCACGCCTCACTGACTGACTTGACAGGTGACAACAATGCACCACATGTCAGAGTGTCACTCACTTGTCTACCTGTCAAGCTGTCACCTGTCAAGCTGACAGGTTGTCAAGCCTTGTCACGCCTCACTGACTGACTTGACAGGTGAACAATGCACCACATGTCAGAGTGTCACTCACTTGTCTACCTGTCAAGCTGTCACCTGTCAAGCTGACAGGTTGTCAAGCCTTGTCACGCCTCACTGACTGACTTGACAGGTGACAACAATGCACCACATGTCAGAGTGTCACTCACTTGTCTACCTGTCAAGCTGTCACCTGTCAAGCTGACAGGTTGTCAAGCCTTGTCACGCCTCACTGACTGACTTGACAGGTGACAACAATGCACCACATGTCAGAGTGTCACTCACTTGTCTACCTGTCAAGCTGTCACCTGTCAAGCTGACAGGTTGTCAAGCCTTGTCACGCCTCACTGACTGACTTGACAGGTGACACAATGCACCACATGTCAGAGTGTCACTCACTTGTCTACCTGTCAAGCTGTCACCTGTCAAGCTGACAGGTTGTCAAGCCTTGTCACGCCTCACTGACTGACTTGACAGGTGACAACAATGCACCACATGTCAGAGTGTCACTCACTTGTCTACCTGTCAAGCTGTCACCTGTCAAGCTGACAGGTTGTCAAGCCTTGTCACGCCTCACTGACTGACTTGACAGGTGACAACAATGCACCACATGTCAGAGTGTCACTCACTTGTCTACCTGTCAAGCTGTCACCTGTCAAGCTGACAGGTTGTCAAGCCTTGTCACGCCCACTGACTGACTTGACAGGTGACAACAATGCACCACATGTCAGAGTGTCACTCACTTGTCTACCTGTCAAGCTGTCACCTGTCAAGCTGACAGGTTGTCAAGCCTTGTCACGCCTCACTGACTGACTTGACAGGTGACAACAATGCACCACATGTCAGAGTGTCACTCACTTGTCTACCTGTCAAGCTGTCACCTGTCAAGCTGACAGGTTGTCAAGCCTTGTCACGCCTCACTGACTGACTTGACAGGTGACAACAATGCACCACATGTCAGAGTGTCACTCACTTGTCTACCTGTCAAGCTGTCACCTGTCAAGCTGACAGGTTGTCAAGCCTTGTCACGCCTCACTGACTGACTTGACAGGTGAACAATGCACCACATGTCAGAGTGTCACTCACTTGTCTACCTGTCAAGCTGTCACCTGTCAAGCTGACAGGTTGTCAAGCCTTGTCACGCCTCACTGACTGACTTGAGAGGTGAAAATAATGCACCACATGTCAGAGTGTCACTCACTTGTCTACCTGTCAAGCTGTCACCTGTCAAACTGTCAGGTTGTCAAGATTTGTAACGCCTCACTTATTTACTTTACAGGTGACAACAATGCACCACATGTCAGAGTGTCACTCACTTGTCTACCTGTCAAGCTGTCACCTGTCAAGCTGTCAGATTTCAAGCTGACAGGTTGTCAAGCCTTGTCACGCCTCACTGACTGACTTGACAGGTGACAACAATGCACCACATGTCAGAGTGTCACTCACTTGTCTACCTGTCAAGCTGTCACCTGTCAAGCTGACAGGTTGTCAAGCCTTGTCACGCCTCACTGACTGACTTGACAGGTGAACAATGCACCACATGTCAGAGTGTCACTCACTTGTCTACCTGTCAAGCTGTCACCTGTCAAGCTGACAGGTTGTCAAGCCTTGTCACGCCTCACTGACTGACTTGACAGGTGACAACAATGCACCACATGTCAGAGTGTCACTCACTTGTCTACCTGTCAAGCTGTCACCTGTCAAGCTGACAGGTTGTCAAGCCTTGTCACCCTCACTGACTGACTTGACAGGTGACAACAATGCACCACATGTCAGAGTGTCACTCACTTGTCTACCTGTCAAGCTGTCACCTGTCAAGCTGACAGGTGTCAAGCCTTGTCACGCCTCACTGACTGACTTGACAGGTGAAACAATGCACCACATGTCAGAGTGTCACTCACTTGTCTACCTGTCAAGCTGTCACCTGTCAAGCTGACAGGTTGTCAAGCCTTGTCACGCCTCACTGACTGACTTGACAGGTGACAACAATGCACCACATGTCAGAGTGTCACTCACTTGTCTACCTGTCAAGCTGTCACCTGTCAAGCTGACAGGTTGTCAAGCCTTGTCACGCCTCACTGACTGACTTGACAGGTGACAACAATGCACCACATGTCAGAGTGTCACTCACTTGTCTACCTGTCAAGCTGTCACCTGTCAAGCTGACAGGTTGTCAAGCCTTGTCACGCCTCACTGACTGACTTGACAGGTGACAACAATGCACCACATGTCAGAGTGTCACTCACTTGTCTACCTGTCAAGCTGTCACCTGTCAAGCTGACAGGTTGTCAAGCCTTGTCACGCCTCACTGACTGACTTGACAGGTGACAACAATGCACCACATGTCAGAGTCACTCACTTGTCTACCTGTCAAGCTGTCACCTGTCAAGCTGACAGGTTGTCAAGCCTTGTCACGCCTCACTGACTGACTTGACAGGTGACAACAATGCACCACATGTCAGAGTGTCACTCACTTGTCTACCTGTCAAGCTGTCACCTGTCAAGCTGACAGGTTGTCAAGCCTTGTCACGCCTCACTGACTGACTTGACAGGTGACAACAATGCACCACATGTCAGAGTGTCACTCACTTGTCTACCTGTCAAGCTGTCACCTGTCAAGCTGACAGGTTGTCAAGCCTTGTCACGCCTCACTGACTGACTTGACAGGTGACAACAATGCACCACATGTCAGAGTGTCACTCACTTGTCTACCTGTCAAGCTGTCACCTGTCAAGCTGACAGGTTGTCAAGCCTTGTCACGCCTCACTGACTGACTTGACAGGTGACAACAATGCACCACATGTCAGAGTGTCACTCACTTGTCTACCTGTCAAGCTGTCACCTGTCAAGCTGACAGGTTGTCAAGCCTTGTCACGCCTCACTGACTGACTTGACAGGTGACAACAATGCACCACATGTCAGAGTGTCACTCACTTGTCTACCTGTCAAGCTGTCACCTGTCAAGCTGACAGGTTGTCAAGCCTTGTCACGCCTCACTGACTGACTTGACAGGTGACAACAATGCACCACATGTCAGAGTGTCACTCACTTGTCTACCTGTCAAGCTGTCACCTGTCAAGCTGACAGGTTGTCAAGCCTTGTCACGCCTCACTGACTGACTTGACAGGTGACAACAATGCACCACATGTCAGAGTGTCACTCACTTGTCTACCTGTCAAGCTGTCACCTGTCAAGCTGACAGGTTGTCAAGCCTTGTCACGCCTCACTGACTGACTTGACAGGTGACAACAATGCACCACATGTCAGAGTGTCACTCACTTGTCTACCTGTCAAGCTGTCACCTGTCAAGCTGACAGGTTGTCAAGCCTTGTCACGCCTCACTGACTGACTTGACAGGTGACAACAATGCACCACATGTCAGAGTGTCACTCACTTGTCTACCTGTCAAGCTGTCACCTGTCAAGCTGACAGGTTGTCAAGCCTTGTCACGCCTCACTGACTGACTTGACAGGTGAACAATGCACCACATGTCAGAGTGTCACTCACTTGTCTACCTGTCAAGCTGTCACCTGTCAAGCTGACAGGTTGTCAAGCCTTGTCACGCCTCACTGACTGACTTGACAGGTGACAACAATGCACCACATGTCAGAGTGTCACTCACTTGTCTACCTGTCAAGCTGTCACCTGTCAAGCTGACAGGTTGTCAAGCCTTGTCACGCCTCACTGACTGACTTGACAGGTGACAACAATGCACCACATGTCAGAGTGTCACATGTCTACCTGTCAAGCTGTCACCTGTCAAGCTGACAGGTTGTCAAGCCTTGTCACGCCTCACTGACTGACTTGACAGGTGACAACAATGCACCACATGTCAGAGTGTCACTCACTTGTCTACCTGTCAAGCTGTCACCTGTCAAGCTGACAGGTTGTCAAGCCTTGTCACGCCTCACTGACTGACTTGACAGGTGACAACAATGCACCACATGTCAGAGTGTCACTCACTTGTCTACCTGTCAAGCTGTCACCTGTCAAGCTGACAGGTTGTCAAGCCTTGTCACGCCTCACTGACTGACTTGACAGGTGACAACAATGCACCACATGTCAGAGTGTCACTCACTTGTCTACCTGTCAAGCTGTCACCTGTCAAGCTGACAGGTTGTCAAGCCTTGTCACGCCTCACTGACTGACTTGACAGGTGACAACAATGCACCACATGTCAGAGTGTCACTCACTTGTCTACCTGTCAAGCTGTCACCTGTCAAGCTGACAGGTTGTCAAGCCTTGTCACGCCTCACTGACTGACTTGACAGGTGACAACAATGCACCACATGTCAGAGTGTCACTCACTTGTCTACCTGTCAAGCTGTCACCTGTCAAGCTGACAGGTTGTCAAGCCTTGTCACGCCTCACTGACTGACTTGACAGGTGACAACAATGCACCACATGTCAGAGTGTCACTCACTTGTCTACCTGTCAAGCTGTCACCTGTCAAGCTGACAGGTTGTCAAGCCTTGTCACGCCTCACTGACTGACTTGACAGGTGAACAATGCACCACATGTCAGAGTGTCACTCACTTGTCTACCTGTCAAGCTGTCACCTGTCAAGCTGACAGGTTGTCAAGCCTTGTCACGCCTCACTGACTGACTTGACAGGTGACAACAATGCACCACATGTCAGAGTGTCACTCACTTGTCTACCTGTCAAGCTGTCACCTGTCAAGCTGACAGGTTGTCAAGCCTTGTCACGCCTCACTGACTGACTTGACAGGTGACAACAATGCACCACATGTCAGAGTGTCACTCACTTGTCTACCTGTCAAGCTGTCACCTGTCAAGCTGACAGGTTGTCAAGCCTTGTCACGCCTCACTGACTGACTTGACAGGTGACAACAATGCACCACATGTCAGAGTGTCACTCACTTGTCTACCTGTCAAGCTGTCACCTGTCAAGCTGACAGGTTGTCAAGCCTTGTCACGCCTCACTGACTGACTTGACAGGTGACAACAATGCACCACATGTCAGAGTGTCACTCACTTGTCTACCTGTCAAGCTGTCACCTGTCAAGCTGACAGGTTGTCAAGCCTTGTCACGCCTCACTGACTGACTTGACAGGTGACAACAATGCACCACATGTCAGAGTGTCACTCACTTGTCTACCTGTCAAGCTGTCACCTGTCAAGCTGACAGGTTGTCAAGCCTTGTCACGCCTCACTGACTGACTTGACAGGTGACAACAATGCACCACATGTCAGAGTGTCACTCACTTGTCTACCTGTCAAGCTGTCACCTGTCAAGCTGACAGGTTGTCAAGCCTTGTCACGCCTCACTGACTGACTTGACAGGTGACAACAATGCACCACATGTCAGAGTGTCACTCACTTGTCTACCTGTCAAGCTGTCACCTGTCAAGCTGACAGGTTGTCAAGCCTTGTCACGCCTCACTGACTGACTTGACAGGTGACAACAATGCACCACATGTCAGAGTGTCACTCACTTGTCTACCTGTCAAGCTGTCACCTGTCAAGCTGACAGGTTGTCAAGCCTTGTCACGCCTCACTGACTGACTTGACAGGTGACAACAATGCACCACATGTCAGAGTGTCACTCACTTGTCTACCTGTCAAGCTGTCACCTGTCAAGCTGACAGGTTGTCAAGCCTTGTCACGCCTCACTGACTGACTTGACAGGTGAC
This sequence comes from Taenia multiceps, assembly GCA_001923025.3. NCBI lineage: Eukaryota > Metazoa > Platyhelminthes > Cestoda > Cyclophyllidea > Taeniidae > Taenia > Taenia multiceps. The sequence continues at coordinate 18,694 of MRSW03000352.1, read as the reverse complement.
AACAATGCACCACATGTCAGAGTGTCACTCACTTGTCTACCTGTCAAGCTGTCACCTGTCAAGCTGACAGGTTGTCAAGCCTTGTCACGCCTCACTGACTGACTTGACAGGTGACAACAATGCACCACATGTCAGAGTGTCACTCACTTGTCTACCTGTCAAGCTGTCACCTGTCAAGCTGACAGGTTGTCAAGCCTTGTCACGCCTCACTGACTGACTTGACAGGTGACAACAATGCACCACATGTCAGAGTGTCACTCACTTGTCTACCTGTCAAGCTGTCACCTGTCAAGCTGACAGGTTGTCAAGCCTTGTCACGCCTCACTGACTTGACAGGTGACAACAATGCACCACATGTCAGAGTGTCACTCACTTGTCTACCTGTCAAGCTGTCACCTGTCAAGCTGACAGGTTGTCAAGCCTTGTCACGCCTCACTGACTGACTTGACAGGTGACAACAATGCACCACATGTCAGAGTGTCACTCACTTGTCTACCTGTCAAGCTGTCACCTGTCAAGCTGACAGGTTGTCAAGCCTTGTCACGCCTCACTGACTGACTTGACAGGTGACAACAATGCACCACATGTCAGAGTGTCACTCACTTGTCTACCTGTCAAGCTGTCACCTGTCAAGCTGACAGGTTGTCAAGCCTTGTCACGCCTCACTGACTGACTTGACAGGTGACAACAATGCACCACATGTCAGAGTGTCACTCACTTGTCTACCTGTCAAGCTGTCACCTGTCAAGCTGACAGGTTGTCAAGCCTTGTCACGCCTCACTGACTGACTTGACAGGTGACAACAATGCACCACATGTCAGAGTGTCACTCACTTGTCTACCTGTCAAGCTGTCACCTGTCAAGCTGACAGGTTGTCAAGCCTTGTCACGCCTCACTGACTGACTTGACAGGTGACAACAATGCACCACATGTCAGAGTGTCACTCACTTGTCTACCTGTCAAGCTGTCACCTGTCAAGCTGACAGGTTGTCAAGCCTTGTCACGCCTCACTGACTGACTTGACAGGTGACAACAATGCACCACATGTCAGAGTGTCACTCACTTGTCTACCTGTCAAGCTGTCACCTGTCAAGCTGACAGGTTGTCAAGCCTTGTCACGCCTCACTGACTGACTTGACAGGTGACAACAATGCACCACATGTCAGAGTGTCACTCACTTGTCTACCTGTCAAGCTGTCACCTGTCAAGCTGACAGGTTGTCAAGCCTTGTCACGCCTCACTGACTGACTTGACAGGTGACAACAATGCACCACATGTCAGAGTGTCACTCACTTGTCTACCTGTCAAGCTGTCACCTGTCAAGCTGACAGGTTGTCAAGCCTTGTCACGCCTCACTGACTGACTTGACAGGTGACAACAATGCACCACATGTCAGAGTGTCACTCACTTGTCTACCTGTCAAGCTGTCACCTGTCAAGCTGACAGGTTGTCAAGCCTTGTCACGCCTCACTGACTGACTTGACAGGTGACAACAATGCACCACATGTCAGAGTGTCACTCACTTGTCTACCTGTCAAGCTGTCACCTGTCAAGCTGACAGGTTGTCAAGCCTTGTCACGCCTCACTGACTGACTTGACAGGTGACAACAATGCACCACATGTCAGAGTGTCACTCACTTGTCTACCTGTCAAGCTGTCACCTGTCAAGCTGACAGGTTGTCAAGCCTTGTTGTGCCGCACTGACTGACTTGACAGGTGACAACAATGCACCACATGTCAGAGTGTCACTCACTTGTCTACCTGTCAAGCTGTCACCTGTCAAGCTGACAGGTTGTCAAGCCTTGTCACGCCTCACTGACTGACTTGACAGGTGACAACAATGCACCACATGTCAGAGTGTCACTCACTTGTCTACCTGTCAAGCTGTCACCTGTCAAGCTGACAGGTTGTCAAGCCTTGTCACGCCTCACTGACTGACTTGACAGGTGACAACAATGCACCACATGTCAGAGTGTCACTCACTTGTCTACCTGTCAAGCTGTCACCTGTCAAGCTGACAGGTTGTCAAGCCTTGTCACGCCTCACTGACTGACTTGACAGGTGACAACAATGCACCACATGTCAGAGTGTCACTCACTTGTCTACCTGTCAAGCTGTCACCTGTCAAGCTGACAGGTTGTCAAGCCTTGTCACGCCTCACTGACTGACTTGACAGGTGAAACAATGCACCACATGTCAGAGTGTCACTCACTTGTCTACCTGTCAAGCTGTCACCTGTCAAGCTGACAGGTTGTCAAGCCTTGTCACGCCTCACTGACTGACTTGACAGGTGACAACAATGCACCACATGTCAGAGTGTCACTCACTTGTCTACCTGTCAAGCTGTCACCTGTCAAGCTGACAGGTTGTCAAGCCTTGTCACGCCTCACTGACTGACTTGACAGGTGACAACAATGCACCACATGTCAGAGTGTCACTCACTTGTCTACCTGTCAAGCTGTCACCTGTCAAGCTGACAGGTTGTCAAGCCTTGTCACGAGTCACTGACTGACTTGACAGGTGACAACAATGCACCACATGTCAGAGTGTCACTCACTTGTCTACCTGTCAAGCTGTCACCTGTCAAGCTGACAGGTTGTCAAGCCTTGTCACGCCTCACTGACTGACTTGACAGGTGACAACAATGCACCACATGTCAGAGTGTCACTCACTTGTCTACCTGTCAAGCTGTCACCTGTCAAGCTGACAGGTTGTCAAGCCTTGTCACGCCTCACTGACTGACTTGACAGGTGACAACAATGCACCACATGTCAGAGTGTCACTCACTTGTCTACCTGTCAAGCTGTCACCTGTCAAGCTGACAGGTTGTCAAGCTTGTCCTGTCACGCCTCACTGACTGACTGACAGGTGACAACAATGCACCACATGTCAGAGTGTCACTCACTTGTCTACCTGTCAAGCTGTCACCTGTCAAGCTGACAGGTTGTCAAGCCTTGTCACGCCTCACTGACTGACTTGACAGGTGACAACAATGCACCACATGTCAGAGTGTCACTCACTTGTCTACCTGTCAAGCTGTCACCTGTCAAGCTGACAGGTTGTCAAGCCTTGTCACGCCTCACTGACTGACTTGACAGGTGACAACAATGCACCACATGTCAGAGTGTCACTCACTTGTCTACCTGTCAAGCTGTCACCTGTCAAGCTGACAGGTTGTCAAGCCTTGTCACGCCTCACTGACTGACTTGACAGGTGACAACAATGCACCACATGTCAGAGTGTCACTCACTTGTCTACCTGTCAAGCTGTCACCTGTCAAGCTGACAGGTTGTCAAGCCTTGTCACGCCTCACTGACTGACTTGACAGGTGACAACAATGCACCACATGTCAGAGTGTCACTCACTTGTCTACCTGTCAAGCTGTCACCTGTCAAGCTGACAGGTTGTCAAGCCTTGTCACGCCTCACTGACTGACTTGACAGGTGACAACAATGCACCACATGTCAGAGTGTCACTCACTTGTCTACCTGTCAAGCTGTCACCTGTCAAGCTGACAGGTTGTCAAGCCTTGTCACGCCTCACTGACTGACTTGACAGGTGACAACAATGCACCACATGTCAGAGTGTCACTCACTTGTCTACCTGTCAAGCTGTCACCTGTCAAGCTGACAGGTTGTCAAGCCTTGTCACGCCTCACTGACTGACTTGACAGGTGACAACAATGCACCACATGTCAGAGTGTCACTCACTTGTCTACCTGTCAAGCTGTCACCTGTCAAGCTGACAGGTTGTCAAGCCTTGTCACGCCTCACTGACTGACTTGACAGGTGACAACAATGCACCACATGTCAGAGTGTCACTCACTTGTCTACCTGTCAAGCTGTCACCTGTCAAGCTGACAGGTTGTCAAGCCTTGTCACGCCTCACTGACTGACTTGACAGGTGACAACAATGCACCACATGTCAGAGTGTCACTCACTTGTCTACCTGTCAAGCTGTCACCTGTCAAGCTGACAGGTTGTCAAGCCTTGTCACGCCTCACTGACTGACTTGACAGGTGACAACAATGCACCACATGTCAGAGTGTCACTCACTTGTCTACCTGTCAAGCTGTCACTGTCAAGCTGACAGGTTGTCAAGCCTTGTCACGCCTCACTGACTGACTTGACAGGTGACAACAATGCACCACATGTCAGAGTGTCACTCACTTGTCTACCTGTCAAGCTGTCACCTGTCAAGCTGACAGGTTGTCAAGCCTTGTCACGCCTCACTGACTGACTTGACAGGTGACAACAATGCACCACATGTCAGAGTGTCACTCACTTGTCTACCTGTCAAGCTGTCACCTGTCAAGCTGACAGGTTGTCAAGCCTTGTCACGACTCACTGACTGACTTGACAGGTGACAACAATGCACCACATGTCAGAGTGTCACTCACTTGTCTACCTGTCAAGCTGTCACCTGTCAAGCTGACAGGTTGTCAAGCCTTGTCACGCCTCACTGACTGACTTGACAGGTGACAACAATGCACCACATGTCAGAGTGTCACTCACTTGTCTACCTGTCAAGCTGTCACCTGTCAAGCTGACAGGTTGTCAAGCCTTGTCACGCCTCACTGACTGACTTGACAGGTGACAACAATGCACCACATGTCAGAGTGTCACTCACTTGTCTACCTGTCAAGCTGTCACCTGTCAAGCTGACAGGTTGTCAAGCCTTGTCACGCCTCACTGACTGACTTGACAGGTGACAACAATGCACCACATGTCAGAGTGTCACTCACTTGTCTACCTGTCAAGCTGTCACCTGTCAAGCTGACAGGTTGTCAAGCCTTGTCACGCCTCACTGACTGACTTGACAGGTGACAACAATGCACCACATGTCAGAGTGTCACTCACTTGTCTACCTGTCAAGCTGTCACCTGTCAAGCTGACAGGTTGTCAAGCCTTGTCACGCCTCACTGACTGACTTGACAGGTGACAACAATGCACCACATGTCAGAGTGTCACTCACTTGTCTACCTGTCAAGCTGTCACCTGTCAAGCTGACAGGTTGTCAAGCCTTGTCACGCCTCACTGACTGACTTGACAGTGACAACAATGCACCACATGTCAGAGTGTCACTCACTTGTCTACCTGTCAAGCTGTCACCTGTCAAGCTGACAGGTTGTCAAGCCTTGTCACGCCTCACTGACTGACTTGACAGGTGACAACAATGCACCACATGTCAGAGTGTCACTCACTTGTCTACCTGTCAAGCTGTCACCTGTCAAGCTGACAGGTTGTCAAGCCTTGTCACGCCTCACTGACTGACTTGACAGGTGACAACAATGCACCACATGTCAGAGTGTCACTCACTTGTCTACCTGTCAAGCTGTCACCTGTCAAGCTGACAGGTTGTCAAGCCTTGTCACGCCTCACTGACTGACTTGACAGGTGACAACAATGCACCACATGTCAGAGTGTCACTCACTTGTCTACCTGTCAAGCTGTCACCTGTCAAGCTGACAGGTTGTCAAGCCTTGTCACGCCTCACTGACTGACTTGACAGGTGACAACAATGCACCACATGTCAGAGTGTCACTCACTTGTCTACCTGTCAAGCTGTCACCTGTCAAGCTGACAGGTTGTCAAGCCTTGTCACGCCTCACTGACTGACTTGACAGGTGACAACAATGCACCACATGTCAGAGTGTCACTCACTTGTCTACCTGTCAAGCTGTCACCTGTCAAGCTGACAGGTTGTCAAGCCTTGTCACGCCTCACTGACTGACTTGACAGGTGACAACAATGCACCACATGTCAGAGTGTCACTCACTTGTCTACCTGTCAAGCTGTCACCTGTCAAGCTGACAGGTTGTCAAGCCTTGTCACGCCTCACTGACTGACTTGACAGGTGACAACAATGCACCACATGTCAGAGTGTCACTCACTTGTCTACCTGTCAAGCTGTCACCTGTCAAGCTGACAGGTTGTCAAGCCTTGTCACGCCTCACTGACTGACTTGACAGGTGACAACAATGCACCACATGTCAGAGTGTCACTCACTTGTCTACCTGTCAAGCTGTCACCTGTCAAGCTGACAGGTTGTCAAGCCTTGTCACGCCTCACTGACTGACTTGACAGGTGACAACAATGCACCACATGTCAGAGTGTCACTCACTTGTCTACCTGTCAAGCTGTCACCTGTCAAGCTGACAGGTTGTCAAGCCTTGTCACGCCTCACTGACTGACTTGACAGGTGACAACAATGCACCACATGTCAGAGTGTCACTCACTTGTCTACCTGTCAAGCTGTCACCTGTCAAGCTGACAGGTTGTCAAGCCTTGTCACGCCTCACTGACTGACTTGACAGGTGACAACAATGCACCACATGTCAGAGTGTCACTCACTTGTCTACCTGTCAAGCTGTCACCTGTCAAGCTGACAGGTTGTCAAGCCTTGTCACGCCTCACTGACTGACTTGACAGGTGACAACAATGCACCACATGTCAGAGTGTCACTCACTTGTCTACCTGTCAAGCTGTCACCTGTCAAGCTGACAGGTTGTCAAGCCTTGTCACGCCTCACTGACTGACTTGACAGGTGACAACAATGCACCACATGTCAGAGTGTCACTCACTTGTCTACCTGTCAAGCTGTCACCTGTCAAGCTGACAGGTTGTCAAGCCTTGTCACGCCTCACTGACTGACTTGACAGGTGACAACAATGCACCACATGTCAGAGTGTCACTCACTTGTCTACCTGTCAAGCTGTCACCTGTCAAGCTGACAGGTTGTCAAGCCTTGTCACGCCTCACTGACTGACTTGACAGTGACAACAATGCACCACATGTCAGAGTGTCACTCACTTGTCTACCTGTCAAGCTGTCACCTGTCAAGCTGACAGGTTGTCAAGCCTTGTCACGCCTCACTGACTGATTGACAGGTGACAACAATGCACCACATGTCAGAGTGTCACTCACTTGTCTACCTGTCAAGCTGTCACCTGTCAAGCTGACAGGTTGTCAAGCCTTGTCACGCCTCACTGACTGACTTGACAGGTGACAACAATGCACCACATGTCAGAGTGTCACTCACTTGTCTACCTGTCAAGCTGTCACCTGTCAAGCTGACAGGTTGTCAAGCCTTGTCACGCCTCACTGACTGACTTGACAGGTGCAACAATGCACCACATGTCAGAGTGTCACTCACTTGTCTACCTGTCAAGCTGTCACCTGTCAAGCTGACAGGTTGTCAAGCCTTGTCACGCCTCACTGACTGACTTGACAGGTGACAACAATGCACCACATGTCAGAGTGTCACTCACTTGTCTACCTGTCAAGCTGTCACCTGTCAAGCTGACAGGTTGTCAAGCCTTGTCACGCCTCACTGACTGACTTGACAGGTGACAACAATGCACCACATGTCAGAGTGTCACTCACTTGTCTACCTGTCAAGCTGTCACCTGTCAAGCTGACAGGTTGTCAAGCCTTGTCACGCCTCACTGACTGACTTGACAGGTGACAACAATGCACCACATGTCAGAGTGTCACTCACTTGTCTACCTGTCAAGCTGTCACCTGTCAAGCTGACAGGTTGTCAAGCCTTGTCACGCCTCACTGACTGACTTGACAGGTGACAACAATGCACCACATGTCAGAGTGTCACTCACTTGTCTACCTGTCAAGCTGTCACCTGTCAAGCTGACAGGTTGTCAAGCCTTGTCACGCCTCACTGACTGACTTGACAGGTGACAACAATGCACCACATGTCAGAGTGTCACTCACTTGTCTACCTGTCAAGCTGTCACCTGTCAAGCTGACAGGTTGTCAAGCCTTGTCACGCCTCACTGACTGACTTGACAGGTGACAACAATGCACCACATGTCAGAGTGTCACTCACTTGTCTACCTGTCAAGCTGTCACCTGTCAAGCTGACAGGTTGTCAAGCCTTGTCACGCCTCACTGACTGACTTGACAGGTGACAACAATGCACCACATGTCAGAGTGTCACTCACTTGTCTACCTGTCAAGCTGTCACCTGTCAAGCTGACAGGTTGTCAAGCCTTGTCACGCCTCACTGACTGACTTGACAGGTGACAACAATGCACCACATGTCAGAGTGTCACTCACTTGTCTACCTGTCAAGCTGTCACCTGTCAAGCTGACAGGTTGTCAAGCCTTGTCACGCCTCACTGACTGACTTGACAGGTGACAACAATGCACCACATGTCAGAGTGTCACTCACTTGTCTACCTGTCAAGCTGTCACCTGTCAAGCTGACAGGTTGTCAAGCCTTGTCACGCCTCACTGACTGACTTGACAGGTGACAACAATGCACCACATGTCAGAGTGTCACTCACTTGTCTACCTGTCAAGCTGTCACCTGTCAAGCTGACAGGTTGTCAAGCCTTGTCACGCCTCACTGACTGACTTGACAGGTGACAACAATGCACCACATGTCAGAGTGTCACTCACTTGTCTACCTGTCAAGCTGTCACCTGTCAAGCTGACAGGTTGTCAAGCCTTGTCACGCCTCACTGACTGACTTGACAGGTGACAACAATGCACCACATGTCAGAGTGTCACTCACTTGTCTACCTGTCAAGCTGTCACCTGTCAAGCTGACAGGTTGTCAAGCCTTGTCACGCCTCACTGACTGACTTGACAGGTGACAACAATGCACCACATGTCAGAGTGTCACTCACTTGTCTACCTGTCAAGCTGTCACCTGTCAAGCTGACAGGTTGTCAAGCCTTGTCACGCCTCACTGACTGACTTGACAGGTGACAACAATGCACCACATGTCAGAGTGTCACTCACTTGTCTACCTGTCAAGCTGTCACCTGTCAAGCTGACAGGTTGTCAAGCCTTGTCACGCCTCACTGACTGACTTGACAGGTGACAACAATGCACCACATGTCAGAGTGTCACTCACTTGTCTACCTGTCAAGCTGTCACCTGTCAAGCTGACAGGTTGTCAAGCCTTGTCACGCCCACTGACTGACTTGACAGGTGACAACAATGCACCACATGTCAGAGTGTCACTCACTTGTCTACCTGTCAAGCTGTCACCTGTCAAGCTGACAGGTTGTCAAGCCTTGTCACGCCTCACTGACTGACTTGACAGGTGACAACAATGCACCACATGTCAGAGTGTCACTCACTTGTCTACCTGTCAAGCTGTCACCTGTCAAGCTGACAGGTTGTCAAGCCTTGTCACGCCTCACTGACTGACTTGACAGGTGACAACAATGCACCACATGTCAGAGTGTCACTCACTTGTCTACCTGTCAAGCTGTCACCTGTCAAGCTGACAGGTTGTCAAGCCTTGTCACGCCTCACTGACTGACTTGACAGGTGACAACAATGCACCACATGTCAGAGTGTCACTCACTTGTCTACCTGTCAAGCTGTCACCTGTCAAGCTGACAGGTTGTCAAGCCTTGTCACGCCTCACTGACTGACTTGACAGGTGACAACAATGCACCACATGTCAGAGTGTCACTCACTTGTCTACCTGTCAAGCTGTCACCTGTCAGCTGACAGGTTGTCAAGCCTTGTCACGCCTCACTGACTGACTTGACAGTGACAACAATGCACCACATGTCAGAGTGTCACTCACTTGTCTACCTGTCAAGCTGTCACCTGTCAAGCTGACAGGTTGTCAAGCCTTGTCACGCCTCACTGACTGACTTGACAGGTGACAACAATGCACCACATGTCAGAGTGTCACTCACTTGTCTACCTGTCAAGCTGTCACCTGTCAAGCTGACAGGTTGTCAAGCCTTGTCACGCCTCACTGACTGACTTGACAGGTGACAACAATGCACCACATGTCAGAGTGTCACTCACTTGTCTACCTGTCAAGCTGTCACCTGTCAAGCTGACAGGTTGTCAAGCCTTGTCACGCCTCACTGACTGACTTGACAGGTGACAACAATGCACACATGTCAGAGTGTCACTCACTTGTCTACCTGTCAAGCTGTCACCTGTCAAGCTGACAGGTTGTCAAGCCTTGTCACGCCTCACTGACTGACTTGACAGGTGACAACAATGCACCACATGTCAGAGTGTCACTCACTTGTCTACCTGTCAAGCTGTCACCTGTCAAGCTGACAGGTTGTCAAGCCTTGTCACGCCTCACTGACTGACTTGACAGGTGACAACAATGCACCACATGTCAGAGTGTCACTCACTTGTCTACCTGTCAAGCTGTCACCTGTCAAGCTGACAGGTTGTCAAGCCTTGTCACGCCTCACTGACTGACTTGACAGGTGACAACAATGCACCACATGTCAGAGTGTCACTCACTTGTCTACCTGTCAAGCTGTCACCTGTCAAGCTGACAGGTTGTCAAGCCTTGTCACGCCTCACTGACTGACTTGACAGGTGACAACAATGCACCACATGTCAGAGTGTCACTCACTTGTCTACCTGTCAAGCTGTCACCTGTCAAGCTGACAGGTTGTCAAGCCTTGTCACGCCTCACTGACTGACTTGACAGGTGACAACAATGCACCACATGTCAGAGTGTCACTCACTTGTCTACCTGTCAAGCTGTCACCTGTCAAGCTGACAGGTTGTCAAGCCTTGTCACGCCTCACTGACTGACTTGACAGGTGACAACAATGCACCACATGTCAGAGTGTCACTCACTTGTCTACCTGTCAAGCTGTCACCTGTCAAGCTGACAGGTTGTCAAGCCTTGTCACGCCTCACTGACTGACTTGACAGGTGACAACAATGCACCACATGTCAGAGTGTCACTCACTTGTCTACCTGTCAAGCTGTCACCTGTCAAGCTGACAGGTTGTCAAGCCTTGTCACGCCTCACTGACTGACTTGACAGGTGACAACAATGCACCACATGTCAGAGTGTCACTCACTTGTCTACCTGTCAAGCTGTCACCTGTCAAGCTGACAGGTTGTCAAGCCTTGTCACGCCTCACTGACTGACTTGACAGGTGACAACAATGCACCACATGTCAGAGTGTCACTCACTTGTCTACCTGTCAAGCTGTCACCTGTCAAGCTGACAGGTTGTCAAGCCTTGTCACGCCTCACTGACTGACTTGACAGGTGACAACAATGCACCACATGTCAGAGTGTCACTCACTTGTCTACCTGTCAAGCTGTCACCTGTCAAGCTGACAGGTTGTCAAGCCTTGTCACGCCTCACTGACTGACTTGACAGGTGACAACAATGCACCACATGTCAGAGTGTCACTCACTTGTCTACCTGTCAAGCTGTCACCTGTCAAGCTGACAGGTTGTCAAGCCTTGTCACGCCTCACTGACTGACTTGACAGGTGACAACAATGCACCACATGTCAGAGTGTCACTCACTTGTCTACCTGTCAAGCTGTCACCTGTCAAGCTGACAGGTTGTCAAGCCTTGTCACGCCTCACTGACTGACTTGACAGGTGACAACAATGCACCACATGTCAGAGTGTCACTCACTTGTCTACCTGTCAAGCTGTCACCTGTCAAGCTGACAGGTTGTCAAGCCTTGTCACGCCTCACTGACTGACTTGACAGGTGACAACAATGCACCACATGTCAGAGTGTCACTCACTTGTCTACCTGTCAAGCTGTCACCTGTCAAGCTGACAGGTTGTCAAGCCTTGTCACGCCTCACTGACTGACTTGACAGGTGACAACAATGCACCACATGTCAGAGTGTCACTCACTTGTCTACCTGTCAAGCTGTCACCTGTCAAGCTGACAGGTTGTCAAGCCTTGTCACGCCTCACTGACTGACTTGACAGGTGACAACAATGCACCACATGTCAGAGTGTCACTCACTTGTCTACCTGTCAAGCTGTCACCTGTCAAGCTGACAGGTTGTCAAGCCTTGTCACGCCTCACTGACTGACTTGACAGGTGACAACAATGCACCACATGTCAGAGTGTCACTCACTTGTCTACCTGTCAAGCTGTCACCTGTCAAGCTGACAGGTTGTCAAGCCTTGTCACGCCTCACTGACTGACTTGACAGGTGACAACAATGCACCACATGTCAGAGTGTCACTCACTTGTCTACCTGTCAAGCTGTCACCTGTCAAGCTGACAGGTTGTCAAGCCTTGTCACGCCTCACTGACTGACTTGACAGGTGACAACAATGCACCACATGTCAGAGTGTCACTCACTTGTCTACCTGTCAAGCTGTCACCTGTCAAGCTGACAGGTTGTCAAGCCTTGTCACGCCTCACTGACTGACTTGACAGGTGAAACAATGCACCACATGTCAGAGTGTCACTCACTTGTCTACCTGTCAAGCTGTCACCTGTCAAGCTGACAGGTTGTCAAGCCTTGTCACGCCTCACTGACTGACTTGACAGGTGACAACAATGCACCACATGTCAGAGTGTCACTCACTTGTCTACCTGTCAAGCTGTCACCTGTCAAGCTGACAGGTTGTCAAGCCTTGTCACGCCTCACTGACTGACTTGACAGGTGACAACAATGCACCACATGTCAGAGTGTCACTCACTTGTCTACCTGTCAAGCTGTCACCTGTCAAGCTGACAGGTTGTCAAGCCTTGTCACGCCTCACTGACTGACTTGACAGGTGACAACAATGCACCACATGTCAGAGTGTCACTCACTTGTCTACCTGTCAAGCTGTCACCTGTCAAGCTGACAGGTTGTCAAGCCTTGTCACGCCTCACTGACTGACTTGACAGGTGACAACAATGCACCACATGTCAGAGTGTCACTCACTTGTCTACCTGTCAAGCTGTCACCTGTCAAGCTGACAGTTGTCAAGCCTTGTCACGCCTCACTGACTGACTTGACAGGTGACAACAATGCACCACATGTCAGAGTGTCACTCACTTGTCTACCTGTCAAGCTGTCACCTGTCAAGCTGACAGGTTGTCAAGCCTTGTCACGCCTCACTGACTGACTTGACAGGTGACAACAATGCACCACATGTCAGAGTGTCACTCACTTGTCTACCTGTCAAGCTGTCACCTGTCAAGCTGACAGGTTGTCAAGCCTTGTCACGCCTCACTGACTGACTTGACAGGTGACAACAATGCACCACATGTCAGAGTGTCACTCACTTGTCTACCTGTCAAGCTGTCACCTGTCAAGCTGACAGGTTGTCAAGCCTTGTCACGCCTCACTGACTGACTTGACAGGTGACAACAATGCACCACATGTCAGAGTGTCACTCACTTGTCTACCTGTCAAGCTGTCACCTGTCAAGCTGACAGGTTGTCAAGCCTTGTCACGCCTCACTGACTGACTTGACAGGTGACAACAATGCACCACATGTCAGAGTGTCACTCACTTGTCTACCTGTCAAGCTGTCACCTGTCAAGCTGACAGGTTGTCAAGCCTTGTCACGCCTCACTGACTGACTTGACAGGTGACAACAATGCACCACATGTCAGAGTGTCACTCACTTGTCTACCTGTCAAGCTGTCACCTGTCAAGCTGACAGGTTGTCAAGCCTTGTCACGCCTCACTGACTGACTTGACAGGTGACAACAATGCACCACATGTCAGTGTCACTCACTTGTCTACCTGTCAAGCTGTCACCTGTCAAGCTGACAGGTTGTCAAGCCTTGTCACGCCTCACTGACTGACTTGACAGGTGACAACAATGCACCACATGTCAGAGTGTCACTCACTTGTCTACCTGTCAAGCTGTCACCTGTCAAGCTGACAGGTTGTCAAGCCTTGTCACGCCTCACTGACTGACTTGACAGGTGACAACAATGCACCACATGTCAGAGTGTCACTCACTTGTCTACCTGTCAAGCTGTCACCTGTCAAGCTGACAGGTTGTCAAGCCTTGTCACGCCTCACTGACTGACTTGACAGGTGACAACAATGCACCACATGTCAGAGTGTCACTCACTTGTCTACCTGTCAAGCTGTCACCTGTCAAGCTGACAGGTTGTCAAGCCTTGTCACGCCTCACTGACTGACTTGACAGGTGACAACAATGCACCACATGTCAGAGTGTCACTCACTTGTCTACCTGTCAAGCTGTCACCTGTCAAGCTGACAGGTTGTCAAGCCTTGTCACGCCTCACTGACTGACTTGACAGGTGACAACAATGCACCACATGTCAGAGTGTCACTCACTTGTCTACCTGTCAAGCTGTCACCTGTCAAGCTGACAGGTTGTCAAGCCTTGTCACGCCTCACTGACTGACTTGACAGGTGACAACAATGCACCACATGTCAGAGTGTCACTCACTTGTCTACCTGTCAAGCTGTCACCTGTCAAGCTGACAGGTTGTCAAGCCTTGTCACGCCTCACTGACTGACTTGACAGGTGACAACAATGCACCACATGTCAGAGTGTCACTCACTTGTCTACCTGTCAAGCTGTCACCTGTCAAGCTGACAGGTTGTCAAGCCTTGTCACGCCTCACTGACTGACTTGACAGGTGACAACAATGCACCACATGTCAGAGTGTCACTCACTTGTCTACCTGTCAAGCTGTCACCTGTCAAGCTGACAGGTTGTCAAGCCTTGTCACGCCTCACTGACTGACTTGACAGGTGACAACAATGCACCACATGTCAGAGTGTCACTCACTTGTCTACCTGTCAAGCTGTCACCTGTCAAGCTGACAGGTTGTCAAGCCTTGTCACGCCTCACTGACTGACTTGACAGGTGACAACAATGCACCACATGTCAGAGTGTCACTCACTTGTTACCTGTCAAGCTGTCACCTGTCAAGCTGACAGGTTGTCAAGCCTTGTCACGCCTCACTGACTGACTTGACAGGTGACAACAATGCACCACATGTCAGAGTGTCACTCACTTGTCTACCTGTCAAGCTGTCACCTTACAAGCTGACAGGTTGTCAAGCCTTGTCACGCCTCACTGACTGACTTGACAGGTGACAACAATGCACCACATGTCAGAGTGTCACTCACTTGTCTACCTGTCAAGCTGTCACCTGTCAAGCTGACAGGTTGTCAAGCCTTGTCACGCCTCACTGACTGACTTGACAGGTGACAACAATGCACCACATGTCAGAGTGTCACTCACTTGTCTACCTGTCAAGCTGTCACCTGTCAAGCTGACAGGTTGTCAAGCCTTGTCACGCCTCACTGACTGACTTGACAGGTGACAACAATGCACCACATGTCAGAGTGTCACTCACTTGTCTACCTGTCAAGCTGTCACCTGTCAAGCTGACAGGTTGTCAAGCCTTGTCACGCCTCACTGACTGACTTGACAGGTGACAACAATGCACCACATGTCAGAGTGTCACTCACTTGTCTACCTGTCAAGCTGTCACCTGTCAAGCTGACAGGTTGTCAAGCCTTGTCACGCCTCACTGACTGACTTGACAGGTGACAACAATGCACCACATGTCAGAGTGTCACTCACTTGTCTACCTGTCAAGCTGTCACCTGTCAAGCTGACAGGTTGTCAAGCCTTGTCACGCCTCACTGACTGACTTGACAGGTGACAACAATGCACCACATGTCAGAGTGTCACTCACTTGTCTACCTGTCAAGCTGTCACCTGTCAAGCTGACAGGTTGTCAAGCCTTGTCACGCCTCACTGACTGACTTGACAGGTGACAACAATGCACCACATGTCAGAGTGTCACTCACTTGTCTACCTGTCAAGCTGTCACCTGTCAAGCTGACAGGTTGTCAAGCCTTGTCACGCCTCACTGACTGACTTGACAGGTGACAACAATGCACCACATGTCAGAGTGTCACTCACTTGTCTACCTGTCAAGCTGTCACCTGTCAAGCTGACAGGTTGTCAAGCCTTGTCACGCCTCACTGACTGACTTGACAGGTGACAACAATGCACCACATGTCAGAGTGTCACTCACTTGTCTACCTGTCAAGCTGTCACCTGTCAAGCTGACAGGTTGTCAAGCCTTGTCACGCCTCACTGACTGACTTGACAGGTGACAACAATGCACCACATGTCAGAGTGTCACTCACTTGTCTACCTGTCAAGCTGTCACCTGTCAAGCTGACAGGTTGTCAAGCCTTGTCACGCCTCACTGACTGACTTGACAGGTGACAAATGCACCACATGTCAGAGTGTCACTCACTTGTCTACCTGTCAAGCTGTCACCTGTCAAGCTGACAGGTTGTCAAGCCTTGTCACGCCTCACTGACTGACTTGACAGGTGACAACAATGCACCACATGTCAGAGTGTCACTCACTTGTCTACCTGTCAAGCTGTCACCTGTCAAGCTGACAGGTTGTCAAGCCTTGTCACGCCTCACTGACTGACTTGACAGGTGACAACAATGCACCACATGTCAGAGTGTCACTCACTTGTCTACCTGTCAAGCTGTCACCTGTCAAGCTGACAGGTTGTCAAGCCTTGTCACGCCTCACTGACTGACTTGACAGGTGACAACAATGCACCACATGTCAGAGTGTCACTCACTTGTCTACCTGTCAAGCTGTCACCTGTCAAGCTGACAGGTTGTCAAGCCTTGTCACGCCTCACTGACTGACTTGACAGGTGACAACAATGCACCACATGTCAGAGTGTCACTCACTTGTCTACCTGTCAAGCTGTCACCTGTCAAGCTGACAGGTTGTCAAGCCTTGTCACGCCTCACTGACTGACTTGACAGGTGACAACAATGCACCACATGTCAGAGTGTCACTCACTTGTCTACCTGTCAAGCTGTCACCTGTCAAGCTGACAGGTTGTCAAGCCTTGTCACGCCTCACTGACTGACTTGACAGGTGACAACAATGCACCACATGTCAGAGTGTCACTCACTTGTCTACCTGTCAAGCTGTCACCTGTCAAGCTGACAGGTTGTCAAGCCTTGTCACGCCTCACTGACTGACTTGACAGGTGACAACAATGCACCACATGTCAGAGTGTCACTCACTTGTCTACCTGTCAAGCTGTCACCTGTCAAGCTGACAGGTTGTCAAGCCTTGTCACGCCTCACTGACTGACTTGACAGGTGACAACAATGCACCACATGTCAGAGTGTCACTCACTTGTCTACCTGTCAAGCTGTCACCTGTCAAGCTGACAGGTTGTCAAGCCTTGTCACGCCTCACTGACTGACTTGACAGGTGACAACAATGCACCACATGTCAGAGTGTCACTCACTTGTCTACCTGTCAAGCTGTCACCTGTCAAGCTGACAGGTTGTCAAGCCTTGTCACGCCTCACTGACTGACTTGACAGGTGACAACAATGCACCACATGTCAGAGTGTCACTCACTTGTCTACCTGTCAAGCTGTCACCTGTCAAGCTGACAGGTTGTCAAGCCTTGTCACGCCTCACTGACTGACTTGAGAGGTGACAACAATGCACCACATGTCAGAGTGTCACTCACTTGTCTACCTGTCAAGCTGTCACCTGTCAAGCTGACAGGTTGTCAAGCCTTGTCACGCCTCACTGACTGACTTGACAGGTGACAACAATGCACCACATGTCAGAGTGTCACTCACTTGTCTACCTGTCAAGCTGTCACCTGTCAAGCTGACAGGTTGTCAAGCCTTGTCACGCCTCACTGACTGACTTGACAGGTGACAACAATGCACCACATGTCAGAGTGTCACTCACTTGTCTACCTGTCAAGCTGTCACCTGTCAAGCTGACAGGTTGTCAAGCCTTGTCACGCCTCACTGACTGACTTGACAGGTGACAACAATGCACCACATGTCAGAGTGTCACTCACTTGTCTACCTGTCAAGCTGTCACCTGTCAAGCTGACAGGTTGTCAAGCCTTGTCACGCCTCACTGACTGACTTGACAGGTGACAACAATGCACCACATGTCAGAGTGTCACTCACTTGTCTACCTGTCAAGCTGTCACCTGTCAAGCTGACAGGTTGTCAAGCCTTGTCACGCCTCACTGACTGACTTGACAGGTGACAACAATGCACCACATGTCAGAGTGTCACTCACTTGTCTACCTGTCAAGCTGTCACCTGTCAAGCTGACAGGTTGTCAAGCCTTGTCACGCCTCACTGACTGACTTGACAGGTGACAACAATGCACCACATGTCAGAGTGTCACTCACTTGTCTACCTGTCAAGCTGTCACCTGTCCAGCTGACAGGTTGTCAAGCCTTGTCACGCCTCACTGACTGACTTGACAGGTGACAACAATGCACCACATGTCAGAGTGTCACTCACTTGTCTACCTGTCAAGCTGTCACCTGTCAAGCTGACAGGTTGTCAAGCCTTGTCACGCCTCACTGACTGACTTGAAGGTGACAACAATGCACCACATGTCAGAGTGTCACTCACTTGTCTACCTGTCAAGCTGTCACCTGTCAAGCTGACAGGTTGTCAAGCCTTGTCACGCCTCACTGACTGACTTGACAGGTGACAACAATGCACCACATGTCAGAGTGTCACTCACTTGTCTACCTGTCAAGCTGTCACCTGTCAAGCTGACAGGTTGTCAAGCCTTGTTCCGCCGCACTGACTGACTTGACAGGTGACAACAATGCACCACATGTCAGAGTGTCACTCACTTGTCTACCTGTCAAGCTGTCACCTGTCAAGCTGACAGGTTGTCAAGCCTTGTCACGCCTCACTGACTGACTTGACAGGTGACAACAATGCACCACATGTCAGAGTGTCACTCACTTGTCTACCTGTCAAGCTGTCACCTGTCAAGCTGACAGGTTGTCAAGCCTTGTCACGCCTCACTGACTGACTTGACAGTGACAACAAGCACCACATGTCAGAGTGTGTCACTCACTTGTCTACCTGTCAACTGACTTGACAGGTGACTACAATGCAACATGTCAGA
>MRSW03000351.1:0-23527 GCA_001923025.3 Taenia multiceps | reverse complement strand
ACTTGTCTACCAGCTGTCACCTGCTGACAGGTTTTGCAAGCCTTGTCACGCCTCACTACTGATTGACAGGTGACAAACAATGCACCACATGTCAGGTGTCACTCACTTGTCTACCTGTCAAGCTGTCCCTGTCAAGCTGACGGTTTGTCAAGCCTTGTCACGCCTCACTGACGACTTGCAGGTGACAACAATGCACCACATGTCGAGTGTCACTCACTTTCTACCTGTCAAGCTGTCACCTGTCAGCTGACAGGTTGTCAAGCCTTGTCACGCCTCACTGACTGACTTGACAGGTGCAACAATGCACCACATGTCAGAGTGTCACTCACTTGGTCTACCTGTCAAGCTGTCACCTGTTCAAGCTGACAGGTTGTCAAGCCCTTGTCACGCCTCACTGACTGACTTGACATGAAACACACCCATGTCAGGTGTCACTCACTTGTCTACCTGTCAAGCTGTCACCTGTCAAGCTGACAGGTTGTCAAGCCTTGTCACAACCTCACTGACTGACTTGCAGGTGACAACTATCACCACATGTCAGAGTGTCACTCACTTGTCTACCTGTCAAGCTGTCACCTGTCAAGCTGACAGGTTGACAAGCCTTGTCACCACCACTGACTGACTTGAACAGTGACAACAATGCACCACATGTCAGAGTGTCACTCACTTGTCTACCTGTCACCTGTCAAGCTTCACCTTCAAGCTGACAGGTTGACACCTTCACACTCACTGACTGACTGACTTGACAGTGACAACAATGCACCACATGTCAGAGTGTCACTCCTTCTACCTGTCAACTGTCACCTGTCAGCTGACAGGTGTCAAGCTTGTCACGCCCCACTGACTGACTTGACAGGTGACAACATGCACCACATGTCGAGTGTCACTCACTTGTTACCTTCAAGCTGTCACCTGTCAAGCTGACAGGTTGTCAAGCCTTGTCACGCCTCACTGACTGACTTGACAGGTGACAACATGCACCACATGTCAGATGTCACTCACTTGTCTACCTGTCAAGCTGTCACCTGTCAAGCTGACAGGTTGTAAGCCTTGTCACGCCTCACTGACTGACTTGACAGGTGACAACAATGCACCACATGTCAGAGTGTCACTCACTTGTCTACCTGTCATGCTGTCACCTGTCAAGCTGACAGGTTGTCAGCCTTGTCACGCGCTCACTGACTGACTTGACAGGTGACAACATGCACCACATGTCAGAGTGTCACTCACTTGTCTACCTGTCAAGCTGTCACCTGTCAAGCTACAGGTTGTCAAGCCTTGTCACGCCTCACTGACTGACTTGACAGTGACAACAATGCACCACATGTCAGAGTGTCACTCACTTGTCTACCTGTCAACTGTCACCTGTCAAGCTGACAGGTTGTCAAGCCTTGTCACGCCTCACTGACTGACTTGACAGGACAACATGCACCACATGTCAGAGTGTCACTCACTGTCTACCTGTCAAGCTGTCACCTGTCAAGCTGACAGGTTGTCAAGCCTTGCACGCCTCACTGACTGACTTGACAGGTGACAACAATGCACCACATGTCAGAGTGTCACTCACTTGTCTACCTGTCAAGCTGTCACCTGTCAAGCTGACAGGTTGTCAAGCCTTGTCACCGCCTCACTGACTGACTTGACAGGTGACAACAATGCACCACATGTCAGAGTGTCACTCACCCTTGTCACCTGTCAAGCTGACAGGTTGTCAACCTTGTCACGCCTCACTGACTGACTTGACAGGTGACAACAATGCACCACATGTCAGAGTGTCACTCACTTGTCTACCTGTCAAGCTGTCACCTGTCAAGCTGACAGGTTGTCAAGCCTTGTCACGCCTCACTGACTGACTTGACAGGTGACACAATGCACACACATGTCAGAGTGTCACTCACTTGTCTACCTGTCAAGCTGTCACCTGTCAAGCTGACAGGTTGTCAAGCCTTGTCACGCCTCACTGACTGACTTGACAGTGACAACATGCACCACATGTCAGAGTGTCACTCACTTGTCTACCTGTCAAGCTGTCACCTGTCAAGCTGACAGTTGTCAAGCCTTGTCACGCCTCACTGACTGACTTGACAGGTGACAACAATGCACCACATGTCAGAGTGTCACTCACTTGTCTACCTGTCAAGCTGTCACCTGTCAAGCTGACAGGTTGTCAAGCCTTGTCACGCCTCACTGACTGACTTGACAGGTGACAACAATGCACCACATGTCAGAGTGTCACTCACTTGTCTACCTGTCAAGCTGTCACCTTACAAGCTGACAGGTTGTCAAGCCTTGTCACGCCTCACTGACTGACTTGACAGGTGACAACATGCACCACATGTCAGAGTGTCACTCACTTGTCTACCTGTCAAGCTGTCACCTGTCAAGCTGACAGGTTGTCAAGCCTTGTCACGCCTCACTGACTGACTTGACAGGTGACAAATGCAATGCACCACATGTCAGAGTGTCACTCACTGCTTGTCACCTTCTCAAGCTGACATTGTCAAGCCTTGTCACGCCTCACTGACTGACTTGACAGGTGACAACATGCACCACATGTCAGAGTGTCACTCACTTGTCTACCTGTCAAGCTGTCACCTGTCAAGCTGACAGTTGTCAAGCCTTGTCACGCCTCACTGACTGACTTGACAGGTGACAACATGCACCACATGTCAGAGTGTCACTCACTTGTCTACCTGTCAAGCTGTCACCTGTCAAGCTGACAGGTTGTCAAGCCTTGTCACGCCTCACTGACTGACTTGACAGGTGACAACAATGCACCACATGTCAGAGTGTCACTCACTTTGTCGCTGTCACCTGTCAAGCTGACAGGTTGTCAAGCCTTGTCACGCCTCACTGACTGACTTGACAGGTGACAACAATGCACCACATGTCAGAGTGTCACTCACTTGCTACCTGTCAAGCTGTCACCTGTCAAGCTGACAGGTTGTCAAGCCTTGTCACGCCTCACTGACTGACTTGACAGGTGACAACAATGCACCACATGTCAGAGTGTCACTCACTTGTCTACCTGTCAAGCTGTCACCTGTCAGCTGACAGGTTGTCAAGCCTTGTCACGCCTCACTGACTGACTTGACAGGTGACACATGCACCACATGTCAGAGTCACTCACTTGTCTACCTGTCAAGCTGTCACCTGTCAAGCTGACAGGTTGTCAAGCCTTGTCACGCCTCACTGACTGACTTGACAGTGACAACAATGCACCACATGTCAGAGTGTCACTCACTTGTCTACCTGTCAAGCTGTCACCTGTCAAGCTGACAGGTTGTCAGCCTTGTCACGCCCTCACTGACTGACTTGACAGGTGACACAATGCACCACATGTCAGTGTCACTCACCTTGTCTACCTGTCAAGCTGACAGGTTGTCAAGCCTTGTCCGCCTCACTGACTGACTTGACAGGGACAACATGCACCACATGTCAAGTGTCACTCACTTGTCTACCTGTCAAGCTGTCACCTGTCAAGCTGACAGGTTGTCAAGCCTTGTCACGCCTCACTGACTGACTTGACAGGTGACACACACTGCACCACATGTCAGAGTGTCACTCACTTGTCTACCTGTCAAGCTGTCACCTGTCAACTGACAGGTTGTCAAGCCTTGTCACGCCTCACTGACTGACTTGACAGGTGACAACAATGCACCACATGTCAGAGTGTCACTCACTTGTCTACCTGTCAAGCTGTCACCTGTCAAGCTGACAGGTTGTCAAGCCTTGTCACGCCTCACTGACTGACTTGACAGGTGACACAATGCACCACATGTCAGAGTGTCACTCACTTGTCTACCTGTCAAGCTGTCACCTGTCAAGCTGACAGGTTGTCAAGCCTTGTCACGCCTCACTGACTGACTTGACAGGTGACAACTCTGCACCACATGTCAGAGTGTCACTCACTTGTCTACCTGTCAAGCTGTCACCTGTCAAGCTGACAGGTTGTCAAGCCTTGTCACGCCTCACTGACTGACTTGACAGGTGACAACAATGCACCACATGTCAGAGTGTCACTCACTTGTCTACCTGTCAAGCTGTCACCTGTCAAGCTGACAGGTTGTCAAGCCTTGTCACGCCTCACTGACTGACTTGACAGTTGACAACAATCACCACATGTCAGAGTGTCACTCACTTGTCTACCTGTCAAGCTGTCACAGTGTTGTCAAGCCTTGTCACGCCTCACTGACTGACTTGACAGGTGACAACATGCACATGTCAGAGTGTCACTCACTTGTCTACCTGTCAAGCTGTCACCTGTCAAGCTGACAGGTTGTCAAGCCTTGTCACGCCTCACTGACTGACTTGACAGGTGACAACAATGCACCACATGTCAGTGTCACTCACTTGTCTACCTGTCAAGCTGTCACCTGTCAAGCTGACAGGTTGTCAAGCCTTGTCACGCCTCACTGACTGACTTGACAGGTGACAACAATGCACCACATGTCAGAGTGTCACTCACTTGTCTTTCACCTGTCAAGCTGACAGGTTGTCAAGCCTTGTCACGCCTCACTGACTGACTTGACAGGCAACAATGCACCACATGTCAGAGTGTCACTCACTTGTCTACCTGTCAAGCTGTCACCTTGTCACGCCTCTCACTGACTGACTTGACAGGTGACAACAATGCACCACATGTCAGAGTGTCACTCACTTGTCTACCTGTCAAGCTGTCACCTGTCAAGCTGACAGGTTGTCAGCCTTGTCACGCCTCACTGACTGACTTGACAGGTGACAACAATGCACCACAGTCAGTGTCACTCCTGTCTACCTGTCAGCTGTCACCTGTCAAGCTGACAGGTTGTCAAGCCTTGTCACGCCTCACTGACTGACTTGACAGGTGACAACAATGCACCACATGTCAGAGTGTCACTCACTTGTCTACCTGTCAAGCTGTCACCTGTCAGCTGACAGGTTGTCAAGCCTTGTCACGCCTCACTGACTGACTTGACAGGTGACAACAATGCACCACATGTCAGAGTGTCACTCACTTGTCTACCTGTCAACTGTCACCTGTCAAGCTGACAGGTTGTCAAGCCTTGTCACGCCTCACTGACTGACTTGACAGGTGACAACAATGCACCACGTCAGTGTCACTCACTTGTCTACCTGTCAAGCTGTCACCTGTCAAGCTGACAGGTTGTCAAGCCTTGTCACGCCTCACTGACTGACTTGACAGGTGACAACAATGCACCACATGTCAGGGTGTCACTCACTTGTCTACCTGTCAAGCTGTCACCTGTCAAGCTGACAGTTTGTCAAGCCTTGTCACGCCTCACTGACTGACTTGACAGGTGAACAACAATGCACCACATGTCAGAGTGTCACTCACTTGTCTACCTGTCAAGCTGTCACCTGTCAAGCTGACAGAGTGTCAAGCCTTGTCACGCCTCACTGACTGACTTGACAGGTGACAACAATGCACCACATGTCAGAGTGTCACTCACTTGTCTACCTGTCAAGCTGTCACCTGTCAAGCTGACAGGTTGTCAAGCCTTGTCACGCCTCACTGACTGACTTGACAGGTGACAACAATGCACCACATGTCAGAGTGTCACTCACTTGTCTACCTGTCAAGCTGTCACCTGTCAAGCTGACAGGTTGTCAAGCCTTGTCACGCCTCACTGACTGACTTGACAGGTGACAACAATGCACCACATGTCAGAGTGTCACTCACTTGTCTACCTGTCAAGCTGTCACCTGTCAAGCTGACAGGTTGTCAAGCCTTGTCACGCCTCACTGACTGACTTGACAGGTGACAACAATGCACCACATGTCAGAGTGTCACTCACTTGTCTACCTGTCAAGCTGTCAACTGTCAAGCTGACAGGTTGTCAAGCCTTGTCACGCCTCACTGACTGACTTGACAGGTGACAACAATGCACCACATGTCAGAGTGTCACTCACTTGTCTACCTGTCAAGCTGTCACCTGTCAAGCTGACAGGTTGTCAAGCCTTGTCACGCCTCACTGACTGACTTGACAGGTGACAACAATGCACCACATGTCAGAGTGTCACTCACTTGTCTACCTGTCAAGCTGTCACCTGTCAAGCTGACAGGTTGTCAAGCCTTGTCACGCCTCACTGACTGACTTGACAGGTGACAACAATGCACCACATGTCAGAGTGTCACTCACTTGTCTACCTGTCAAGCTGTCACCTGTCAAGCTGACAGGTTGTCAAGCCTTGTCACGCCTCACTGACTGACTTGACAGTGACAACAATGCACCACATGTCAGAGTGTCACTCACTTGTCTACCTGTCAAGCTGTCACCTGTCAAGCTGACAGGTTGTCAAGCCTTGTCACGCCTCACTGACTGACTTGACAGGTGACAACAATGCACCACATGTCAGAGTGTCACTCACTTGTCTACCTGTCAAGCTGTCACCTGTCAAGCTGACAGGTTGTCAAGCCTTGTCACGCCTCACTGACTGACTTGACAGGTGACAACAATGCACCACATGTCAGAGTGTCACTCACTTGTCTACCTGTCAAGCTGTCACCTGTCAAGCTGACAGGTTGTCAAGCCTTGTCACGCCTCACTGACTGACTTGACAGGTGACAACAATGCACCACATGTCAGAGTGTCACTCACTTGTCTACCTGTCAAGCTGTCACCTGTCAAGCTGACAGGTTGTCAAGCCTTGTCACGCCTCACTGACTGACTTGACAGGTGACAACAATGCACCACATGTCAGAGTGTCACTCACTTGTCTACCTGTCAAGCTGTCACCTGTCAAGCTGACAGGTTGTCAAGCCTTGTCACGCCTCACTGACTGACTTGACAGGTGACAACAATGCACCACATGTCAGAGTGTCACTCACTTGTCTACCTGTCAAGCTGTCACCTGTCAAGCTGACAGGTTGTCAAGCCTTGTCACGCCTCACTGACTGACTTGACAGGTGACAACAATGCACCACATGTCAGAGTGTCACTCACTTGTCTACCTGTCAAGCTGTCACCTGTCAAGCTGACAGGTTGTCAAGCCTTGTCACGCCTCACTGACTGACTTGACAGGTGACAACAATGCACCACATGTCAGAGTGTCACTCACTTGTCTACCTGTCAAGCTGTCACCTGTCAAGCTGACAGGTTGTCAAGCCTTGTCACGCCTCACTGACTGACTTGACAGGTGACAACAATGCACCACATGTCAGAGTGTCACTCACTTGTCTACCTGTCAAGCTGTCACCTGTCAAGCTGACAGGTTGTCAAGCCTTGTCACGCCTCACTGACTGACTTGACAGGTGACAACAATGCACCACATGTCAGAGTGTCACTCACTTGTCTACCTGTCAAGCTGTCACCTGTCAAGCTGACAGGTTGTCAAGCCTTGTCACGCCTCACTGACTGACTTGACAGGTGACAACAATGCACCACATGTCAGAGTGTCACTCACTTGTCTACCTGTCAAGCTGTCACCTGTCAAGCTGACAGGTTGTCAAGCCTTGTCACGCCTCACTGACTGACTTGACAGGTGACAACAATGCACCACATGTCAGAGTGTCACTCACTTGTCTACCTGTCAAGCTGTCACCTGTCAAGCTGACAGGTTGTCAAGCCTTGTCACGCCTCACTGACTGACTTGACAGGTGACAACAATGCACCACATGTCAGAGTGTCACTCACTTGTCTACCTGTCAAGCTGTCACCTGTCAAGCTGACAGGTTGTCAAGCCTTGTCACGCCTCACTGACTGACTTGACAGGTGACAACAATGCACCACATGTCAGAGTGTCACTCACTTGTCTACCTGTCAAGCTGTCACCTGTCAAGCTGACAGGTTGTCAAGCCTTGTCACGCCTCACTGACTGACTTGACAGGTGACAACAATGCACCACATGTCAGAGTGTCACTCACTTGTCTACCTGTCAAGCTGTCACCTGTCAAGCTGACAGGTTGTCAAGCCTTGTCACGCCTCACTGACTGACTTGACAGGTGACAACAATGCACCACATGTCAGAGTGTCACTCACTTGTCTACCTGTCAAGCTGTCACCTGTCAAGCTGACAGGTTGTCAAGCCTTGTCACGCCTCACTGACTGACTTGACAGGTGACAACAATGCACCACATGTCAGAGTGTCACTCACTTGTCTACCTGTCAAGCTGTCACCTGTCAAGCTGACAGGTTGTCAAGCCTTGTCACGCCTCACTGACTGACTTGACAGGTGACAACAATGCACCACATGTCAGAGTGTCACTCACTTGTCTACCTGTCAAGCTGTCACCTGTCAAGCTGACAGGTTGTCAAGCCTTGTCACGCCTCACTGACTGACTTGACAGGTGACAACAATGCACCACATGTCAGAGTGTCACTCACTTGTCTACCTGTCAAGCTGTCACCTGTCAAGCTGACAGGTTGTCAAGCCTTGTCACGCCTCACTGACTGACTTGACAGGTGACAACAATGCACCACATGTCAGAGTGTCACTCACTTGTCTACCTGTCAAGCTGTCACCTGTCAAGCTGACAGGTTGTCAAGCCTTGTCACGCCTCACTGACTGACTTGACAGGTGACAACAATGCACCACATGTCAGAGTGTCACTCACTTGTCTACCTGTCAAGCTGTCACCTGTCAAGCTGACAGGTTGTCAAGCCTTGTCACGCCTCACTGACTGACTTGACAGGTGACAACAATGCACCACATGTCAGAGTGTCACTCACTTGTCTACCTGTCAAGCTGTCACCTGTCAAGCTGACAGGTTGTCAAGCCTTGTCACGCCTCACTGACTGACTTGACAGGTGACAACAATGCACCACATGTCAGAGTGTCACTCACTTGTCTACCTGTCAAGCTGTCACCTGTCAAGCTGACAGGTTGTCAAGCCTTGTCACGCCTCACTGACTGACTTGACAGGTGACAACAATGCACCACATGTCAGAGTGTCACTCACTTGTCTACCTGTCAAGCTGTCACCTGTCAAGCTGACAGGTTGTCAAGCCTTGTCACGCCTCACTGACTGACTTGACAGGTGACAACAATGCACCACATGTCAGAGTGTCACTCACTTGTCTACCTGTCAAGCTGTCACCTGTCAAGCTGACAGGTTGTCAAGCCTTGTCACGCCTCACTGACTGACTTGACAGGTGACAACAATGCACCACATGTCAGAGTGTCACTCACTTGTCTACCTGTCAAGCTGTCACCTGTCAAGCTGACAGGTTGTCAAGCCTTGTCACGCCTCACTGACTGACTTGACAGGTGACAACAATGCACCACATGTCAGAGTGTCACTCACTTGTCTACCTGTCAAGCTGTCACCTGTCAAGCTGACAGGTTGTCAAGCCTTGTCACGCCTCACTGACTGACTTGACAGGTGACAACAATGCACCACATGTCAGAGTGTCACTCACTTGTCTACCTGTCAAGCTGTCACCTGTCAAGCTGACAGGTTGTCAAGCCTTGTCACGCCTCACTGACTGACTTGACAGGTGACAACAATGCACCACATGTCAGAGTGTCACTCACTTGTCTACCTGTCAAGCTGTCACCTGTCAAGCTGACAGGTTGTCAAGCCTTGTCACGCCTCACTGACTGACTTGACAGGTGACAACAATGCACCACATGTCAGAGTGTCACTCACTTGTCTACCTGTCAAGCTGTCACCTGTCAAGCTGACAGGTTGTCAAGCCTTGTCACGCCTCACTGACTGACTTGACAGGTGACAACAATGCACCACATGTCAGAGTGTCACTCACTTGTCTACCTGTCAAGCTGTCACCTGTCAAGCTGACAGGTTGTCAAGCCTTGTCACGCCTCACTGACTGACTTGACAGGTGACAACAATGCACCACATGTCAGAGTGTCACTCACTTGTCTACCTGTCAAGCTGTCACCTGTCAAGCTGACAGGTTGTCAAGCCTTGTCACGCCTCACTGACTGACTTGACAGGTGACAACAATGCACCACATGTCAGAGTGTCACTCACTTGTCTACCTGTCAAGCTGTCACCTGTCAAGCTGACAGGTTGTCAAGCCTTGTCACGCCTCACTGACTGACTTGACAGGTGACAACAATGCACCACATGTCAGAGTGTCACTCACTTGTCTACCTGTCAAGCTGTCACCTGTCAAGCTGACAGGTTGTCAAGCCTTGTCACGCCTCACTGACTGACTTGACAGGTGACAACAATGCACCACATGTCAGAGTGTCACTCACTTGTCTACCTGTCAAGCTGTCACCTGTCAAGCTGACAGGTTGTCAAGCCTTGTCACGCCTCACTGACTGACTTGACAGGTGACAACAATGCACCACATGTCAGAGTGTCACTCACTTGTCTACCTGTCAAGCTGTCACCTGTCAAGCTGACAGGTTGTCAAGCCTTGTCACGCCTCACTGACTGACTTGACAGGTGACAACAATGCACCACATGTCAGAGTGTCACTCACTTGTCTACCTGTCAAGCTGTCACCTGTCAAGCTGACAGGTTGTCAAGCCTTGTCACGCCTCACTGACTGACTTGACAGGTGACAACAATGCACCACATGTCAGAGTGTCACTCACTTGTCTACCTGTCAAGCTGTCACCTGTCAAGCTGACAGGTTGTCAAGCCTTGTCACGCCTCACTGACTGACTTGACAGGTGACAACAATGCACCACATGTCAGAGTGTCACTCACTTGTCTACCTGTCAAGCTGTCACCTGTCAAGCTGACAGGTTGTCAAGCCTTGTCACGCCTCACTGACTGACTTGACAGGTGACAACAATGCACCACATGTCAGAGTGTCACTCACTTGTCTACCTGTCAAGCTGTCACCTGTCAAGCTGACAGGTTGTCAAGCCTTGTCACGCCTCACTGACTGACTTGACAGGTGACAACAATGCACCACATGTCAGAGTGTCACTCACTTGTCTACCTGTCAAGCTGTCACCTGTCAAGCTGACAGGTTGTCAAGCCTTGTCACGCCTCACTGACTGACTTGACAGGTGACAACAATGCACCACATGTCAGAGTGTCACTCACTTGTCTACCTGTCAAGCTGTCACCTGTCAAGCTGACAGGTTGTCAAGCCTTGTCACGCCTCACTGACTGACTTGACAGGTGACAACAATGCACCACATGTCAGAGTGTCACTCACTTGTCTACCTGTCAAGCTGTCACCTGTCAAGCTGACAGGTTGTCAAGCCTTGTCACGCCTCACTGACTGACTTGACAGGTGACAACAATGCACCACATGTCAGAGTGTCACTCACTTGTCTACCTGTCAAGCTGTCACCTGTCAAGCTGACAGGTTGTCAAGCCTTGTCACGCCTCACACTGACTGACTTGACAGGTGACAACAATGCACCACATGTCAGAGTGTCACTCACTTGTCTACCTGTCAAGCTGTCACCTGTCAAGCTGACAGGTTGTCAAGCCTTGTCACGCCTCACTGACTGACTTGACAGGTGACAACAATGCACCACATGTCAGAGTGTCACTCACTTGTCTACCTGTCAAGCTGTCACCTGTCAAGCTGACAGGTTGTCAAGCCTTGTCACGCCTCACTGACTGACTTGACAGGTGACAACAATGCACCACATGTCAGAGTGTCACTCACTTGTCTACCTGTCAAGCTGTCACCTGTCAAGCTGACAGGTTGTCAAGCCTTGTCACGCCTCACTGACTGACTTGACAGGTGACAACAATGCACCACATGTCAGAGTGTCACTCACTTGTCTACCTGTCAAGCTGTCACCTGTCAAGCTGACAGGTTGTCAAGCCTTGTCACGCCTCACTGACTGACTTGACAGGTGACAACAATGCACCACATGTCAGAGTGTCACTCACTTGTCTACCTGTCAAGCTGTCACCTGTCAAGCTGACAGGTTGTCAAGCCTTGTCACGCCTCACTGACTGACTTGACAGGTGACAACAATGCACCACATGTCAGAGTGTCACTCACTTGTCTACCTGTCAAGCTGTCACCTGTCAAGCTGACAGGTTGTCAAGCCTTGTCACGCCTCACTGACTGACTTGACAGGTGACAACAATGCACCACATGTCAGAGTGTCACTCACTTGTCTACCTGTCAAGCTGTCACCTGTCAAGCTGACAGGTTGTCAAGCCTTGTCACGCCTCACTGACTGACTTGACAGGTGACAACAATGCACCACATGTCAGAGTGTCACTCACTTGTCTACCTGTCAAGCTGTCACCTGTCAAGCTGACAGGTTGTCAAGCCTTGTCACGCCTCACTGACTGACTTGACAGGTGACAACAATGCACCACATGTCAGAGTGTCACTCACTTGTCTACCTGTCAAGCTGTCACCTGTCAAGCTGACAGGTTGTCAAGCCTTGTCACGCCTCACTGACTGACTTGACAGGTGACAACAATGCACCACATGTCAGAGTGTCACTCACTTGTCTACCTGTCAAGCTGTCACCTGTCAAGCTGACAGGTTGTCAAGCCTTGTCACGCCTCACTGACTGACTTGACAGGTGACAACAATGCACCACATGTCAGAGTGTCACTCACTTGTCTACCTGTCAAGCTGTCACCTGTCAAGCTGACAGGTTGTCAAGCCTTGTCACGCCTCACTGACTGACTTGACAGGTGACAACAATGCACCACATGTCAGAGTGTCACTCACTTGTCTACCTGTCAAGCTGTCACCTGTCAAGCTGACAGGTTGTCAAGCCTTGTCACGCCTCACTGACTGACTTGACAGGTGACAACAATGCACCACATGTCAGAGTGTCACTCACTTGTCTACCTGTCAAGCTGTCACCTGTCAAGCTGACAGGTTGTCAAGCCTTGTCACGCCTCACTGACTGACTTGACAGGTGACAACAATGCACCACATGTCAGAGTGTCACTCACTTGTCTACCTGTCAAGCTGTCACCTGTCAAGCTGACAGGTTGTCAAGCCTTGTCACGCCTCACTGACTGACTTGACAGGTGACAACAATGCACCACATGTCAGAGTGTCACTCACTTGTCTACCTGTCAAGCTGTCACCTGTCAAGCTGACAGGTTGTCAAGCCTTGTCACGCCTCACTGACTGACTTGACAGGTGACAACAATGCACCACATGTCAGAGTGTCACTCACTTGTCTACCTGTCAAGCTGTCACCTGTCAAGCTGACAGGTTGTCAAGCCTTGTCACGCCTCACTGACTGACTTGACAGGTGACAACAATGCACCACATGTCAGAGTGTCACTCACTTGTCTACCTGTCAAGCTGTCACCTGTCAAGCTGACAGGTTGTCAAGCCTTGTCACGCCTCACTGACTGACTTGACAGGTGACAACAATGCACCACATGTCAGAGTGTCACTCACTTGTCTACCTGTCAAGCTGTCACCTGTCAAGCTGACAGGTTGTCAAGCCTTGTCACGCCTCACTGACTGACTTGACAGGTGACAACAATGCACCACATGTCAGAGTGTCACTCACTTGTCTACCTGTCAAGCTGTCACCTGTCAAGCTGACAGGTTGTCAAGCCTTGTCACGCCTCACTGACTGACTTGACAGGTGACAACAATGCACCACATGTCAGAGTGTCACTCACTTGTCTACCTGTCAAGCTGTCACCTGTCAAGCTGACAGGTTGTCAAGCCTTGTCACGCCTCACTGACTGACTTGACAGGTGACAACAATGCACCACATGTCAGAGTGTCACTCACTTGTCTACCTGTCAAGCTGTCACCTGTCAAGCTGACAGGTTGTCAAGCCTTGTCACGCCTCACTGACTGACTTGACAGGTGACAACAATGCACCACATGTCAGAGTGTCACTCACTTGTCTACCTGTCAAGCTGTCACCTGTCAAGCTGACAGGTTGTCAAGCCTTGTCACGCCTCACTGACTGACTTGACAGGTGACAACAATGCACCACATGTCAGAGTGTCACTCACTTGTCTACCTGTCAAGCTGTCACCTGTCAAGCTGACAGGTTGTCAAGCCTTGTCACGCCTCACTGACTGACTTGACAGGTGACAACAATGCACCACATGTCAGAGTGTCACTCACTTGTCTACCTGTCAAGCTGTCACCTGTCAAGCTGACAGGTTGTCAAGCCTTGTCACGCCTCACTGACTGACTTGACAGGTGACAACAATGCACCACATGTCAGAGTGTCACTCACTTGTCTACCTGTCAAGCTGTCACCTGTCAAGCTGACAGGTTGTCAAGCCTTGTCACGCCTCACTGACTGACTTGACAGGTGACAACAATGCACCACATGTCAGAGTGTCACTCACTTGTCTACCTGTCAAGCTGTCACCTGTCAAGCTGACAGGTTGTCAAGCCTTGTCACGCCTCACTGACTGACTTGACAGGTGACAACAATGCACCACATGTCAGAGTGTCACTCACTTGTCTACCTGTCAAGCTGTCACCTGTCAAGCTGACAGGTTGTCAAGCCTTGTCACGCCTCACTGACTGACTTGACAGGTGACAACAATGCACCACATGTCAGAGTGTCACTCACTTGTCTACCTGTCAAGCTGTCACCTGTCAAGCTGACAGGTTGTCAAGCCTTGTCACGCCTCACTGACTGACTTGACAGGTGACAACAATGCACCACATGTCAGAGTGTCACTCACTTGTCTACCTGTCAAGCTGTCACCTGTCAAGCTGACAGGTTGTCAAGCCTTGTCACGCCTCA
This sequence comes from Taenia multiceps, assembly GCA_001923025.3. Lineage (NCBI taxonomy): Eukaryota > Metazoa > Platyhelminthes > Cestoda > Cyclophyllidea > Taeniidae > Taenia > Taenia multiceps. Next base: position 8,926 of record MRSW03000351.1, on the reverse strand, counting down.
CTGACTGACTTGACAGGTGACAACAATGCACCACATGTCAGAGTGTCACTCACTTGTCTACCTGTCAAGCTGTCACCTGTCAAGCTGACAGGTTGTCAAGCCTTGTCACGCCTCACTGACTGACTTGACAGGTGACAACAATGCACCACATGTCAGAGTGTCACTCACTTGTCTACCTGTCAAGCTGTCACCTGTCAAGCTGACAGGTTGTCAAGCCTTGTCACGCCTCACTGACTGACTTGACAGGTGACAACAATGCACCACATGTCAGAGTGTCACTCACTTGTCTACCTGTCAAGCTGTCACCTGTCAAGCTGACAGGTTGTCAAGCCTTGTCACGCCTCACTGACTGACTTGACAGGTGACAACAATGCACCACATGTCAGAGTGTCACTCACTTGTCTACCTGTCAAGCTGTCACCTGTCAAGCTGACAGGTTGTCAAGCCTTGTCACGCCTCACTGACTGACTTGACAGGTGACAACAATGCACCACATGTCAGAGTGTCACTCACTTGTCTACCTGTCAAGCTGTCACCTGTCAAGCTGACAGGTTGTCAAGCCTTGTCACGCCTCACTGACTGACTTGACAGGTGACAACAATGCACCACATGTCAGAGTGTCACTCACTTGTCTACCTGTCAAGCTGTCACCTGTCAAGCTGACAGGTTGTCAAGCCTTGTCACGCCTCACTGACTGACTTGACAGGTGACAACAATGCACCACATGTCAGAGTGTCACTCACTTGTCTACCTGTCAAGCTGTCACCTGTCAAGCTGACAGGTTGTCAAGCCTTGTCACGCCTCACTGACTGACTTGACAGGTGACAACAATGCACCACATGTCAGAGTGTCACTCACTTGTCTACCTGTCAAGCTGTCACCTGTCAAGCTGACAGGTTGTCAAGCCTTGTCACGCCTCACTGACTGACTTGACAGGTGACAACAATGCACCACATGTCAGAGTGTCACTCACTTGTCTACCTGTCAAGCTGTCACCTGTCAAGCTGACAGGTTGTCAAGCCTTGTCACGCCTCACTGACTGACTTGACAGGTGACAACAATGCACCACATGTCAGAGTGTCACTCACTTGTCTACCTGTCAAGCTGTCACCTGTCAAGCTGACAGGTTGTCAAGCCTTGTCACGCCTCACTGACTGACTTGACAGGTGACAACAATGCACCACATGTCAGAGTGTCACTCACTTGTCTACCTGTCAAGCTGTCACCTGTCAAGCTGACAGGTTGTCAAGCCTTGTCACGCCTCACTGACTGACTTGACAGGTGACAACAATGCACCACATGTCAGAGTGTCACTCACTTGTCTACCTGTCAAGCTGTCACCTGTCAAGCTGACAGGTTGTCAAGCCTTGTCACGCCTCACTGACTGACTTGACAGGTGACAACAATGCACCACATGTCAGAGTGTCACTCACTTGTCTACCTGTCAAGCTGTCACCTGTCAAGCTGACAGGTTGTCAAGCCTTGTCACGCCTCACTGACTGACTTGACAGGTGACAACAATGCACCACATGTCAGAGTGTCACTCACTTGTCTACCTGTCAAGCTGTCACCTGTCAAGCTGACAGGTTGTCAAGCCTTGTCACGCCTCACTGACTGACTTGACAGGTGACAACAATGCACCACATGTCAGAGTGTCACTCACTTGTCTACCTGTCAAGCTGTCACCTGTCAAGCTGACAGGTTGTCAAGCCTTGTCACGCCTCACTGACTGACTTGACAGGTGACAACAATGCACCACATGTCAGAGTGTCACTCACTTGTCTACCTGTCAAGCTGTCACCTGTCAAGCTGACAGGTTGTCAAGCCTTGTCACGCCTCACTGACTGACTTGACAGGTGACAACAATGCACCACATGTCAGAGTGTCACTCACTTGTCTACCTGTCAAGCTGTCACCTGTCAAGCTGACAGGTTGTCAAGCCTTGTCACGCCTCACTGACTGACTTGACAGGTGACAACAATGCACCACATGTCAGAGTGTCACTCACTTGTCTACCTGTCAAGCTGTCACCTGTCAAGCTGACAGGTTGTCAAGCCTTGTCACGCCTCACTGACTGACTTGACAGGTGACAACAATGCACCACATGTCAGAGTGTCACTCACTTGTCTACCTGTCAAGCTGTCACCTGTCAAGCTGACAGGTTGTCAAGCCTTGTCACGCCTCACTGACTGACTTGACAGGTGACAACAATGCACCACATGTCAGAGTGTCACTCACTTGTCTACCTGTCAAGCTGTCACCTGTCAAGCTGACAGGTTGTCAAGCCTTGTCACGCCTCACTGACTGACTTGACAGGTGACAACAATGCACCACATGTCAGAGTGTCACTCACTTGTCTACCTGTCAAGCTGTCACCTGTCAAGCTGACAGGTTGTCAAGCCTTGTCACGCCTCACTGACTGACTTGACAGGTGACAACAATGCACCACATGTCAGAGTGTCACTCACTTGTCTACCTGTCAAGCTGTCACCTGTCAAGCTGACAGGTTGTCAAGCCTTGTCACGCCTCACTGACTGACTTGACAGGTGACAACAATGCACCACATGTCAGAGTGTCACTCACTTGTCTACCTGTCAAGCTGTCACCTGTCAAGCTGACAGGTTGTCAAGCCTTGTCACGCCTCACTGACTGACTTGACAGGTGACAACAATGCACCACATGTCAGAGTGTCACTCACTTGTCTACCTGTCAAGCTGTCACCTGTCAAGCTGACAGGTTGTCAAGCCTTGTCACGCCTCACTGACTGACTTGACAGGTGACAACAATGCACCACATGTCAGAGTGTCACTCACTTGTCTACCTGTCAAGCTGTCACCTGTCAAGCTGACAGGTTGTCAAGCCTTGTCACGCCTCACTGACTGACTTGACAGGTGACAACAATGCACCACATGTCAGAGTGTCACTCACTTGTCTACCTGTCAAGCTGTCACCTGTCAAGCTGACAGGTTGTCAAGCCTTGTCACGCCTCACTGACTGACTTGACAGGTGACAACAATGCACCACATGTCAGAGTGTCACTCACTTGTCTACCTGTCAAGCTGTCACCTGTCAAGCTGACAGGTTGTCAAGCCTTGTCACGCCTCACTGACTGACTTGACAGGTGACAACAATGCACCACATGTCAGAGTGTCACTCACTTGTCTACCTGTCAAGCTGTCACCTGTCAAGCTGACAGGTTGTCAAGCCTTGTCACGCCTCACTGACTGACTTGACAGGTGACAACAATGCACCACATGTCAGAGTGTCACTCACTTGTCTACCTGTCAAGCTGTCACCTGTCAAGCTGACAGGTTGTCAAGCCTTGTCACGCCTCACTGACTGACTTGACAGGTGACAACAATGCACCACATGTCAGAGTGTCACTCACTTGTCTACCTGTCAAGCTGTCACCTGTCAAGCTGACAGGTTGTCAAGCCTTGTCACGCCTCACTGACTGACTTGACAGGTGACAACAATGCACCACATGTCAGAGTGTCACTCACTTGTCTACCTGTCAAGCTGTCACCTGTCAAGCTGACAGGTTGTCAAGCCTTGTCACGCCTCACTGACTGACTTGACAGGTGACAACAATGCACCACATGTCAGAGTGTCACTCACTTGTCTACCTGTCAAGCTGTCACCTGTCAAGCTGACAGGTTGTCAAGCCTTGTCACGCCTCACTGACTGACTTGACAGGTGACAACAATGCACCACATGTCAGAGTGTCACTCACTTGTCTACCTGTCAAGCTGTCACCTGTCAAGCTGACAGGTTGTCAAGCCTTGTCACGCCTCACTGACTGACTTGACAGGTGACAACAATGCACCACATGTCAGAGTGTCACTCACTTGTCTACCTGTCAAGCTGTCACCTGTCAAGCTGACAGGTTGTCAAGCCTTGTCACGCCTCACTGACTGACTTGACAGGTGACAACAATGCACCACATGTCAGAGTGTCACTCACTTGTCTACCTGTCAAGCTGTCACCTGTCAAGCTGACAGGTTGTCAAGCCTTGTCACGCCTCACTGACTGACTTGACAGTGACAACAATGCACCACATGTCAGAGTGTCACTCACTTGTCTACCTGTCAAGCTGTCACCTGTCAAGCTGACAGGTTGTCAAGCCTTGTCACGCCTCACTGACTGACTTGACAGGTGACAACAATGCACCACATGTCAGAGTGTCACTCACTTGTCTACCTGTCAAGCTGTCACCTGTCAAGCTGACAGGTTGTCAAGCCTTGTCACGCCTCACTGACTGACTTGACAGGTGACAACAATGCACCACATGTCAGAGTGTCACTCACTTGTCTACCTGTCAAGCTGTCACCTGTCAAGCTGACAGGTTGTCAAGCCTTGTCACGCCTCACTGACTGACTTGACAGGTGACAACAATGCACCACATGTCAGAGTGTCACTCACTTGTCTACCTGTCAAGCTGTCACCTGTCAAGCTGACAGGTTGTCAAGCCTTGTCACGCCTCACTGACTGACTTGACAGGTGACAACAATGCACCACATGTCAGAGTGTCACTCACTTGTCTACCTGTCAAGCTGTCACCTGTCAAGCTGACAGGTTGTCAAGCCTTGTCACGCCTCACTGACTGACTTGACAGGTGACAACAATGCACCACATGTCAGAGTGTCACTCACTTGTCTACCTGTCAAGCTGTCACCTGTCAAGCTGACAGGTTGTCAAGCCTTGTCACGCCTCACTGACTGACTTGACAGGTGACAACAATGCACCACATGTCAGAGTGTCACTCACTTGTCTACCTGTCAAGCTGTCACCTGTCAAGCTGACAGGTTGTCAAGCCTTGTCACGCCTCACTGACTGACTTGACAGGTGACAACAATGCACCACATGTCAGAGTGTCACTCACTTGTCTACCTGTCAAGCTGTCACCTGTCAAGCTGACAGGTTGTCAAGCCTTGTCACGCCTCACTGACTGACTTGACAGGTGACAACAATGCACCACATGTCAGAGTGTCACTCACTTGTCTACCTGTCAAGCTGTCACCTGTCAAGCTGACAGGTTGTCAAGCCTTGTCACGCCTCACTGACTGACTTGACAGGTGACAACAATGCACCACATGTCAGAGTGTCACTCACTTGTCTACCTGTCAAGCTGTCACCTGTCAAGCTGACAGGTTGTCAAGCCTTGTCACGCCTCACTGACTGACTTGACAGGTGACAACAATGCACCACATGTCAGAGTGTCACTCACTTGTCTACCTGTCAAGCTGTCACCTGTCAAGCTGACAGGTTGTCAAGCCTTGTCACGCCTCACTGACTGACTTGACAGGTGACAACAATGCACCACATGTCAGAGTGTCACTCACTTGTCTACCTGTCAAGCTGTCACCTGTCAAGCTGACAGGTTGTCAAGCCTTGTCACGCCTCACTGACTGACTTGACAGGTGACAACAATGCACCACATGTCAGAGTGTCACTCACTTGTCTACCTGTCAAGCTGTCACCTGTCAAGCTGACAGGTTGTCAAGCCTTGTCACGCCTCACTGACTGACTTGACAGGTGACAACAATGCACCACATGTCAGAGTGTCACTCACTTGTCTACCTGTCAAGCTGTCACCTGTCAAGCTGACAGGTTGTCAAGCCTTGTCACGCCTCACTGACTGACTTGACAGGTGACAACAATGCACCACATGTCAGAGTGTCACTCACTTGTCTACCTGTCAAGCTGTCACCTGTCAAGCTGACAGGTTGTCAAGCCTTGTCACGCCTCACTGACTGACTTGACAGGTGACAACAATGCACCACATGTCAGAGTGTCACTCACTTGTCTACCTGTCAAGCTGTCACCTGTCAAGCTGACAGGTTGTCAAGCCTTGTCACGCCTCACTGACTGACTTGACAGGTGACAACAATGCACCACATGTCAGAGTGTCACTCACTTGTCTACCTGTCAAGCTGTCACCTGTCAAGCTGACAGGTTGTCAAGCCTTGTCACGCCTCACTGACTGACTTGACAGGTGACAACAATGCACCACATGTCAGAGTGTCACTCACTTGTCTACCTGTCAAGCTGTCACCTGTCAAGCTGACAGGTTGTCAAGCCTTGTCACGCCTCACTGACTGACTTGACAGGTGACAACAATGCACCACATGTCAGAGTGTCACTCACTTGTCTACCTGTCAAGCTGTCACCTGTCAAGCTGACAGGTTGTCAAGCCTTGTCACGCCTCACTGACTGACTTGACAGGTGACAACAATGCACCACATGTCAGAGTGTCACTCACTTGTCTACCTGTCAAGCTGTCACCTGTCAAGCTGACAGGTTGTCAAGCCTTGTCACGCCTCACTGACTGACTTGACAGGTGACAACAATGCACCACATGTCAGAGTGTCACTCACTTGTCTACCTGTCAAGCTGTCACCTGTCAAGCTGACAGGTTGTCAAGCCTTGTCACGCCTCACTGACTGACTTGACAGGTGACAACAATGCACCACATGTCAGAGTGTCACTCACTTGTCTACCTGTCAAGCTGTCACCTGTCAAGCTGACAGGTTGTCAAGCCTTGTCACGCCTCACTGACTGACTTGACAGGTGACAACAATGCACCACATGTCAGAGTGTCACTCACTTGTCTACCTGTCAAGCTGTCACCTGTCAAGCTGACAGGTTGTCAAGCCTTGTCACGCCTCACTGACTGACTTGACAGGTGACAACAATGCACCACATGTCAGAGTGTCACTCACTTGTCTACCTGTCAAGCTGTCACCTGTCAAGCTGACAGGTTGTCAAGCCTTGTCACGCCTCACTGACTGACTTGACAGGTGACAACAATGCACCACATGTCAGAGTGTCACTCACTTGTCTACCTGTCAAGCTGTCACCTGTCAAGCTGACAGGTTGTCAAGCCTTGTCACGCCTCACTGACTGACTTGACAGGTGACAACAATGCACCACATGTCAGAGTGTCACTCACTTGTCTACCTGTCAAGCTGTCACCTGTCAAGCTGACAGGTTGTCAAGCCTTGTCACGCCTCACTGACTGACTTGACAGTGACAACAATGCACCACATGTCAGAGTGTCACTCACTTGTCTACCTGTCAAGCTGTCACCTGTCAAGCTGACAGGTTGTCAAGCCTTGTCACGCCTCACTGACTGACTTGACAGGTGACAACAATGCACCACATGTCAGAGTGTCACTCACTTGTCTACCTGTCAAGCTGTCACCTGTCAAGCTGACAGGTTGTCAAGCCTTGTCACGCCTCACTGACTGACTTGACAGGTGACAACAATGCACCACATGTCAGAGTGTCACTCACTTGTCTACCTGTCAAGCTGTCACCTGTCAAGCTGACAGGTTGTCAAGCCTTGTCACGCCTCACTGACTGACTTGACAGGTGACAACAATGCACCACATGTCAGAGTGTCACTCACTTGTCTACCTGTCAAGCTGTCACCTGTCAAGCTGACAGGTTGTCAAGCCTTGTCACGCCTCACTGACTGACTTGACAGGTGACAACAATGCACCACATGTCAGAGTGTCACTCACTTGTCTACCTGTCAAGCTGTCACCTGTCAAGCTGACAGGTTGTCAAGCCTTGTCACGCCTCACTGACTGACTTGAGAGGTGACAACAATGCACCACATGTCAGAGTGTCACTCACTTGTCTACCTGTCAAGCTGTCACCTGTCAAGCTGACAGGTTGTCAAGCCTTGTCACGCCTCACTGACTGACTTGACAGGTGACAACAATGCACCACATGTCAGAGTGTCACTCACTTGTCTACCTGTCAAGCTGTCACCTGTCAAGCTGACAGGTTGTCAAGCCTTGTCACGCCTCACTGACTGACTTGACAGGTGACAACAATGCACCACATGTCAGAGTGTCACTCACTTGTCTACCTGTCAAGCTGTCACCTGTCAAGCTGACAGGTTGTCAAGCCTTGTCACGCCTCACTGACTGACTTGACAGGTGACAACAATGCACCACATGTCAGAGTGTCACTCACTTGTCTACCTGTCAAGCTGTCACCTGTCAAGCTGACAGGTTGTCAAGCCTTGTCACGCCTCACTGACTGACTTGACAGGTGACAACAATGCACACATGTCAGAGTGTCACTCACTTGTCTACCTGTCAAGCTGTCACCTGTCAAGCTGACAGGTTGTCAAGCCTTGTCACGCCTCACTGACTGACTTGACAGGTGACAACAATGCACCACATGTCAGAGTGTCACTCACTTGTCTACCTGTCAAGCTGTCACCTGTCAAGCTGACAGGTTGTCAAGCCTTGTCACGCCTCACTGACTGACTTGACAGGTGACAACAATGCACCACATGTCAGAGTGTCACTCACTTGTCTACCTGTCAAGCTGTCACCTGTCAAGCTGACAGGTTGTCAAGCCTTGTCACGCCTCACTGACTGACTTGACAGGTGACAACAATGCACCACATGTCAGAGTGTCACTCACTTGTCTACCTGTCAAGCTGTCACCTGTCAAGCTGACAGGTTGTCAAGCCTTGTCACGCCTCACTGACTGACTTGACAGGTGACAACAATGCACCACATGTCAGAGTGTCACTCACTTTTCTACCTGTCAAGCTGTCACCTGTCAAGCTGACAGGTTGTCAAGCCTTGTCACGCCTCACTGACTGACTTGACAGGTGACAACAATGCACCACATGTCAGAGTGTCACTCACTTGTCTACCTGTCAAGCTGTCACCTGTCAAGCTGACAGGTTGTCAAGCCTTGTCACGCCTCACTGACTGACTTGACAGGTGACAACAATGCACCACATGTCAGAGTGTCACTCACTTGTCTACCTGTCAAGCTGTCACCTGTCAAGCTGACAGGTTGTCAAGCCTTGTCACGCCTCACTGACTGACTTGACAGTGACAACAATGCACCACATGTCAGAGTCACTCACTTGTCTACTGTCAACCTGTCAAGC